>CM072526.1:20336948-20364448 GCA_036898135.1 Oncomelania hupensis | reverse complement strand
GAAATCCTCCCAATTCTCTGAGAAGTTGAGGCAGCAGTGCAGTAACTGATAAAGGGGAAGTCAGTGGGAGTGGACAACAAACCCGCGGAATTGCTTCAAGCAGGAGGAGAAACGATGATTGACGCCCTCAGCATTGTCTGTAACAAGATCTGATAGAGTGGGGAGTGGCCTACACCATGGACCCAGTTGCTTGTCATCACTCTTTCCAAAAGGTATAACCTTTAGGAGTGTGAAAATTACCACACCATCAGCCTCCTCAGCCATCCCAGCAAGGTCTTCCTGAAAATAATACTCAACAGATTGAAACCCCGAGCTGAACAAATCATAGCTGAAGAACAAGCAGGATTCAGGGCATGGCGAACAGATTTTCAACCTCAGAATAATCTGCAAGAAATACCTACAGCCCCAACAACACCTATATCATTTGTTTGTAGACTTCAAGAAAGCGTTTGACCGAGTGTGGCATGCAGCTCTGTGGGCAACCATGAGAGTGTACAGCATCAGCCCTAACATTATTGAAGTCATCAAAAGCCTGTATGACAAGGCTACCAGTGCAGTCCTCCACAGCAGCGCCATCTGGAACTGGTTCAGAACAACAATCTGTGTGCTTCAAGGATGACTACTCTCTCCAACACTCTTCAACATTTTCCTAGAGCGCATCATGTCAGATGCCCTGCAGATCATAGGGGTTAGAGCAATCTCCAACCTCTGTTTTGCGGGTGACATTGATGTGTTGGCTGGAGAGGACAAGAACTTGAACAGCTGGTACAGAGGCTTGACATGAACTCCAGAGCCTATGGAATGGAAATCAGTGCAAAAAAGACAAAATTATGACCAACAATACCAAAGGCATCAACTTGGACATCAAAGTCCAAGGCCAATCCCTCAACACAGTGCTTAGCTTCAAATATTTAGGGGCCATTGTATCAAACAATGGGTCTCAACAGGAAGTCCTCTACAGGATCGCACAAACAACTGCTGCCCTGACAAGGCTTGAAGCCCATTTGGAAAGACAGGACCATCAGTCTACATTCCAAGGTAAGGCTGCTGAGCTCCCTTGTCATCTCCATCTTCCTTGTGAAACATGGACCTTCACAGCAGATTTACAACGAAGTATACAAAGCATGGAGATAAGGTGCTACAGAAGACTTCTGTGCATTTTTATACCCAGCACATCACCAAAAACAAAATCCGACAGACCATCACACAAGCCGTTGGACAACACGATGACATGCTCACAGTGGTGAAGAAACAGAAATTCCGATAGTATGACCACGTCACCAGATCATCAGGTCTTGCAAAGACCATTCTGCAAGACACGGTGCAATGAGGCAGAAGAAGAGGGAGACAGAAAAAAGAGGTGGGAGGACAACATTTGAGAATGGACTGGCTTGACACTGAGCGAAGCCATCAGGGCTGCTAAGGACAGAGAAAGATGGAGTATGCTGGTTAAACGATCATCTGTGGTGCCCCAACGACCTTCGAGTTGCGGGATAGGATAGGATAGCATATTAGTCTGTATAATGACCTAAAGGAAATATTGTGTAACACTGAATTGATGCTGACCATTGCATCGATAATATGTACTGAAATTGATAAGTGAATTTAGCTATGATTATAACCTCGTAATGATTACAATATTTAAGTTCAGTATTTCAGGTGTCATTTTTTGTTGATTGTTATTCAAAATGACTTAATTTGCAAACAGACGTTAAATAAATTGATTGAATTGAATCCATAGTCTAAGAACAGCTATACTTAAAAAATAAAAGAATAAAGTTCATTGTTATTATAATTTGATATTTCTATAGAAGAAAACAGTGTTGGTGGATCCAATGATTTAACATTAACAAAGAAATGATTTTGAAGCTAGCCGATTTACCCTCTTTGAAATTGACTTCTATATATCCTTAGTTTAAGTGTCGTAAATGTTGCATAAACAGCCAACAGACTGTTACTTGTCGTCACATTAAAAGAATATTACATTAAAATGTACCTTTGCAATAGCTGCCTGTTAAGATATGGCATTGGTTGATACAGCATTGCAAACAATAAAGTACAGGCAGAGCAACACAGGCAGAGAAATTAATGTAGAAGATCTTCTGCAACACACCACGACAAATGCATGCGAACGCACTCATGTACATCAAATCATCATCTACGTTTTTATATTTAAACAGTATCGTTGTCAGATTTTCACATTCAACATCAGCTTGTCTCTTGGATTTTAGATTTTTTGACTTGTAGACAGCAACGTGTTTATGTTAATGGTCTTTTTTCGGATACTGTTATAACAAACACTGGATCACCTCAGGGATGTTGTCTGTCACCTTTGTTATACATTTTGTATACTGACAGTTGTAGAAGCTCAAGGGAGGGAACCTATCTTGTTAAATTTTCTGATGATGCAGCCTTGTTGTCTCTCCTTATAGGTAAAGAAAGCAGTCATACAGAGAGCTTGGCAGAATTTGTTAATTGGTGTGATGACAATTTTTTAGAGTTAAATGTATTAAAAACAAAAGAAATGTATATTGATTTTAGAAGGAAGAAAGATGAGGATGTGTGTAGTACGATTCATGGCAAGCCTGTTGACAAAGTGGATGAATTTAAATATTTAGGAACTGTTTTTGATAGTCAATTAAAATGGGACGCCAACACTGCGAACATCATAAAAAAGGCCAACAAAGAATGTATCTTCTTCGTAAACTTAAAAGTTTCTCTGTTAGCTCTATTATTCTTAGCCGTTTTTATCAGTCTTTCATAGAAAGCTTGTTGTGTTTTTCATTTGTCTGCTGGTTTAACAGCCTTTCTGTACATGATAAGATCAGTCTGCACTCAATAGTAAATATATGTTCAAAAATAATTGGTGACAGGCAAAGAGACCTGAGTACTTTTTGTGATCAACAAACACTTAGGAGGGCTGTTTCGATTATTTCTATGCCACATCATGCGCTAGCTGAGGAATTTGTTTTGATGCAATCTGGGAGGAGGTTTAAGATGCCACAGTGCAAGACCAATCGGTATTTAAAATCATTCGTGCCTCATGCAATACAGTTGATGAATAAGAGTAAGAACAATTAATGCATAAAAACTAAAAGTTAAACAATTAGCCTAATAATAACTAATCTTAGCTGCTTTTTCCTTTAATGAATCTTCTACCTTGTTATTTTTATGCCTGTGTCTGTGGTGAGTGCAGCTGGTGATGTATGCCTGTGTGGGGTAAATGTCTATGAACTGGATGTATGTGTGTGCATGGGCAGTGTGTATGTGCGGATGGTGTCGGGGGGCTGCCGCTGTGTTTTGTGCAAGTTGTTATTGTTTGTAGACATCCTCATGTATATCAAATATTGTTGTAATTTTTTTTTTTTTTTTAAATTAGAGAGCATTCATACCCTCATTGTAATTGCCAAATCTGGATAAATAAAGTTGTTTGAATTGAATTGAATTGTCACGGTTATAATTTTTTTTAATAATATTTTTGTGTCGTTCTCTATCCATTTTCATCTCTTTACAAACATCAGGCTGCATCAGCCCTGGCTGGCTTCCTGGAAGAAGACTCCTCAGCTCTGTCAGACACCAAGATCATCGACAACGCATGGCGAGGGGCAGAGGCTTACCACTTCTTCATCCTGGCCCAGAGGCAGCTGCATGATGGTCAGCAACACTCACCTATTTTTATTCTTTCTCTCTCTCTCTCTGACAAGTTGAGGAGGTCTGATAAAAGAGTTTATCTTGAAGGTGACGAATGTTTTTCACTACAGCCCTTACAGCACTCTGCATAATAATAATAATAATAATAATAATTAGCATTTTGTACTGCGCCCTTTATACTGATTACTACAGCTCATAGCACAAAAATTACTGTTTCACAGCAACTTCAAATCTGCAATCAGTGTGTGCTGATAAATCAATGAATTTATAATATATATTAATATTGTTATTATTAGTTAAATATGAGACGAGTTATTGTTTTGGTAAACTCTTATTATATGCGGTATGTCAGGCTACGTGGATGCTGCCATGCGCACCTCTCTCCATCTGATGGATTACGATGACGTCATAGATCCTGTAGACTCCTATTCTCTCCTGGGTAAGTTTGGGATCGTTGCTGGTAAACCTGTGAAGATACTTGTGGGTTAGGAGCGTGAGCTTTGTTGGTTTTGTATGGAGAAACGTTATTGTTTTAATGTGTATTGATGATGATGACGATGCTGATGAGGATGAGGGTGATAGTGATGATATTTATTAAAGTCCTAAGAGCCTTTAGCTTTCAAGACTTACTGGCTGTGAATGTAGATTAATGAGAAGAAAAATATATGTTTAAACAAAGAAATCTTTTGTTGCTTACAATGTGCCGTGTGAAATCTCCATTGGGGTTATAAAGATGTATCGATTACAACTTGTGCTGCTAAGGTTATAGTAGCAGTCAGCCCGAAAGCGACGCTCATCCCAATCTGAGTTGAGGGTCAGAGGCTGTTTAGGGCATACCCCTTCAACCAGCCTAGGTTTGATAGATCTCTGACACTTAGCTAGTGTTACGGTTGCTGGTGTAGTGGACGCTGGCCTGTTGGCTTGAATTTCAGTGTCTACATTCAGTACTTTGCTGTACGTGAGAAAACACCCTAGTTAGTAGTTGATTGATTGATTTCATTGTAGATTCATTGGTTGATACATGTTTCCTAGCGCTGGCGGCATGCTCAAGCCGAGCGTTTGGGACGTGCTCCAAAGCCTTTATCAAGCTGGAGTCCCTGGAGTCGCTCAGCCCCGACCAACGCCAGCTGTATGAAGAACTGGCTTTGGAGATCTTCACAAAGTCAGTTCCATTCTGGATTTCTTATGCTACAACTTGGAGCTACATATACCTAAACCACTTTTATTGACTCGCATGCATAGCATTTTGAGTTTACGTACTGAACCCCCAAAAATGGTTCCAGATTTTTGCAAATCTGTGCGAAATGAGTCCTAAATAGTCCAAAAATGATATAGAAAAAAAGTTTGTTTGTCTGTCTGTCTGTCTTTCTGTCCACCGTCTGCTGTCTGTCTATGCAAAAACTTTAAAGTGGCCAAGTACTCAGAACGTATTTCACCTATCACAACCAAACTTGGTAAGATGGTGTATACCCATGAGACCTCATAATTGTCAGTGAATGAATGTCTTCACTTCGAGGCAAGGTCACAGGATCATCAAATGTTAGTAAAAAAAAAAAAGACAATTTTTCACAAAATGTAACTTTTTTTCTAGGTTAGTAATTTTTAGCTTATGATTCTTTGATGCATGATAAAAAAACAATGAGACACACTGTACAAATTTGGTCAACCTCACCAGAATGGTCAAGGTCACTGGAGCTGTCCAAAGTCGGTTAGTGTAGGTACTTTGAAGTGACCTTGACGCTAAAGTATGATAGACAAAGTCCAAACTTGTATTTATAGATGATAGATTGATCTGTCATATATGATCCGTTTTTAAAGGACATGGCCATTTTAGGCCTTGCAAAAAAACGTACAAAAAATAGGTCATCATACAGTGGAATGGCTGTTTGTTTAACTCATAATAGGCAACAACATTGGGTTATTTGATCAGACATGCATGAAAGGTCACTTGAGGGTCAAGGTCATCCCAAGATCAAGGTCACTGAAGGTCAAGGTAATTCCAAGTCACCCTTTTTTTGTCATAATACAACTTTTGCTGTAATTTATTTGATAGTATATGAGTGTATTTGGAGCAGGAGGTCATGATCATCTTAAAGTTAAGAGCATAGAAAGATCAAAGTCGGTATTACTTTTCCTTTTAATGCCACCGTTTCATTTTGTTTTTTCTGGGCACTCATTTCATGTTAAATGTTGCAAGTTCCATAAAGAGCTTGTGAGTCATATGTGGCTTTACCTTTCTAGTTTTCAAGTCTTATTCCACCAAATATGACATTAGAAACAACCACAACAAGAAGAAACATGGCACTGTGTATGGCGCTACGGTGTGGAGCGACAGCTTCGGAGTGAGGAAAATGAAGCAAGAATGCATGAGCCTGAATAATTTACTGTTGCCTTACTGAAACAAAATCCTTGTTTTCCACACATACTGGCTGTAAATATAGATTATTAAGAAGAAAAAATTTATATTTATGATAGATAGATAGATAGATAGATAGATAGATAGATAGATAGATAGATAGATAGATAGATAGATAGATAGATAGATAGATAGATAGATAGATAGATAGATAGATAGATGATAGATAGATAGATAGATAGATAGATAGATAGATAGATAGATAGATAGATAGATAGATAGATAGACAGACAGACAGACAGACAGACAGACAGACAGACAGACAGACAGACAGACAGACAGACAGACAGACAGACAGACAGATAGAGAGAGAGAGAGATATAGAGATAGAGAGATAGATAGAGAGATAGATTCAGATTCAGATTCAATAGTTTATTACAAGAAGAAAATGATTTTAGCATAGATAGGTAGGTAGGTAGGTAGGTAGGTAGGTAGGTAGGTAGGTAGGTAGGTAGGTAGGTAGGTAGGTAGGTAGATAGATAGATAGATAGATAGATAGATAGATAGATAGATAGATAGATAGATAGATAGATAGATATGTTTATTTTAATTAATTTATTTTCTTATGTCATAACAGAGTAATTACCAGCAACATTTGTTTTATATTTTCTGCAAATTTTAAAGTTTTTATTATTATTTTTTTTTTTAAAGGCAATATCACCCTCCCTCCCCCCCCACTCCCTCTCCTCCCCACTCCTTCTTTCTCCCAGTTAAAAACCAACCTAATGGCAACACACTGTTGGAGATAGCAGTGAGAGGTCTACCCTATCATTCCCTCATTCAATGGAGATAGCAGTAAGAGATCTAACCTATCATTCCCTCATTCAATGGAAATAGCAGTGAGAGATCTAACCTATCATTCCCTCATTTAATGGAGATAGCAGTAAGAGATCTAACCTATCATTCCCTCATTCAATGGAGATAGCAGTGAGAGATCTAACCTATCATTCCCTCATTCAATGGAGATAGCAGTATGAGATCTAACCTATCATTCCCTCATTCAATGGAGATAGCAGTGAGAGATCTACCCTATCATTCCCTCATTCAATGGAGATAGCAGTGAGAGGTCTAACCTATCATTCCCTCATTCAATGGAGATAGCAGTAAGAGATCTAACCTATCATTCCCTCATTCAATGGAGATAGCAGTGAGAGATCTACCATATCATTCCCTCATTCAATGGAGATAGCAGTAAGAGATCTAACCTATCATTCCCTCATTCAATGGAGATAGCAGTAAGAGATCTACCCTATAATTCCCTCATTCAATGGAGATAGCAGTGAGAGATCTGCCATATCATTCCCTCATTCAATGGAGATAGCAGTAAGAGATCTACCCTATCATTCCCTCATTCAATGGAGATAGCAGTGAGAGATCTACCCTATCATTCCCTCATTCAATGGAGATAGCAGTAAGAGATCTACCCTATCATTCCCTCATTCAATGGAGATAGCAGTGAGAGATCTGCCCTATCATTCCCTCATTCAATGGAGATAGCAGTATGAGATCTAACCTATCATTCCCTCATTCAATGGAGATAGCAGTAAGAGATCTACCCTATCATTCCCTCATTCAATGGAGATAGCAGTAAGAGATCTATCCTATCATTCCCTCATTCAATGGAGATAGCAGTAAGAGATCTACCCTATAATTCCCTCATTCAATGGAGATAGCAGTGAGATATCTACCCTATCATTCCCTCATTCAATGGAGATAGCAGTAAGAGATCTAACCTATCATTCCCTCATTCAATGGAGGATAGCAAGCATGTCATGAGGATGGTATCCAAGACACTGTCAATACACTCCAGTTCCGTCTCTTTTTGGCGAGACAGCTTTATCACTTGTGTTCTGCACAAACTTTTAGTCTCCCTATTGGAGATAAACGCTTACACAAAAAAGAATTCAATGCTTTCACAATATAGGAATTAAGCTGGTACCTTACAAAAGGTCGCTGTGATGAGAGGTAAAATGGGCTCTATGAGGAGTGCAAATAAAACCTGGCCTTTCGTCGAAAACTCCTTCAGGGGGCTAAGATGTTATAGGTTAGCGGAATGGGGTATACTTATTACATAGTGCTCCACCACGAAGCGGGGATGATTTCCCCCTAGATAACCTTCCATCATCTTATATTCCCTCCTTATGTTGTTGGTTGCGCAGGAACAGTCCCAAAGATTCTCGATCCAACAAAGTGGATTGCTCAGGATGCGGCACCAGTATCCCTGACTGGTAAGGTTGTGCATTTCTTTCTTTTTACGTCCAAAGAGAGGGGTGGGCTTAGTTCAGTGAACTGATGGAAGGAGAGGAGTGGGCTGACATAACACAGGACATTAGAAGAAATAAGAGCAAGTGTCAGGCGACAAGCCCATTACGGGATGCTCTTGCCATTTTGAGGTGAAATCAGGCATCAGCATTTAAGTTCTACTGCTGTAAGGATAAGACCCTATTGTCTCTGCTGCCAGCAAGATCATTGACACCGACCTCCCCTCTCTGGCCTCCATCTATACCAAACGCCTGATGAGCAGAGCCAGAAAGATAGTGGATGATGCCTCCCACCCCGTAATCCACCTCTTCGAGCTGTTTCCATCTGGCAAAAGGCTCAGAACTATGAAGACCCGTACGTGCCGCTTCAAGAACAGTTTTTTTCCACAAGCAGTGACAAACCTCAACTCCTTGTCTGGCAACCGATAATACCGGACTATCTCAGTGACTTATGCATAAGAGAGAGAGAGAGAGAGAGTGAGAGAGAGGGAGGGGGGAAAGTGAGAGAGTGCAAGAAAGTCAGAGAAAGAACGAGAGGAAGAGAGAGAGAGAGTAGAGAGGAAGTGATAGAGAGAGAATTTATAGATATAGGTAGAGTGCTTGTGTAAGATAAGAGAAGAGAATTGAGAGAGCGAGAGATAACGGAGAAGAGTGCGCACATGTGTGTGGATGTGTGTGTCTATTTGATTTGATCATTCTGTTTCTACTAAATTCCAGTCGGTACTATTCCTAGTCTTGTAGGAGTGTGTCAGCAAGTGGATGGTTGCGAGTAGGGGGGGTTGGCTTTGTTATTGTGTTTAGTATAAATATGTGTGCCAACATCAAAGTGTATTTCTCGTGCTTGTCACCTGGTGAAATAAAGTTCTGTTATCATGCAGTTATTTGTTATCTGTTATACTAAAGGTTGTTTTATGCAAAGGCAGTAGTTTTTACCCAAGTTATCAGCCAGTTTCAATAGGGAGCTACTTTTCAACCACCCTGAGCTAGCCACAAAGAGTCTGAGTTAGAGGAACCAAAACACTAACAGCAGCTTATTTGTGTGGATGGTACACTGTAGATTTTCGGTCTACAAAGGTTGTTAACAAAAATCAAACAAACCACCTCATTTGTCTGTGTTATTAGGTCAACCTCATGCCCAAGCTGTGACACCAAGTTCCCGGCCTGCATCGTGACAGGGCGGCCCATCATGGAGTACCAGTTCTGGATGTGCAGTCAGTGCAAGCACCGTGCCATTCAGACTGAGATAAGCAAACGCAAAACCTGCCCCCTCTGCCACAACCTCGTCTGAACCTGGAATCTTCATTTTCATGTTAGAAACAGACACGTTGGACATTTCATTTTGCTTCTAAACTGTGTTTGACCTCACTTTTGATTTTAACTATTATAATTAACTGTCACAATCTCATTGCAATTTCTGGAAATGTAAAGTGGTGATTAATTCAGTTAAAAAAAAAAGAAAAAAAAAGGACTGGTAGTCGGCGAGATAATCCTGTCAACCTTGCACACTAATATTGCCGTGGGATGTACTCGTGTGAAGAGACTGCACCGAAGTCGACCAATTTTGAGCAGTTTTTGGACAGGAGCCAGACTTCTGTGTTAAGTTTGACTCTATTGTAAGCTGGTTATTAGGTCGGTCAATCAGGTCGGCCATTAGAATAAATGTGTGTCCGAATGAATAATTATTTTTAAAGAAAAAAAAAGGGGTGGGGAGAGGTGGATGGTTGAGGGGGTGGGGGGGTGGGGGAGCAATGAATTCATTAGTGATGAAGTCAGCCAAATAAATGTGCCATGACTCATTGTCTTGGTTGGTTATCAGCTGTTATTCCACAGATTAACAGTAATTTATTGGGTATGGAATTTTACTGTCCTCACAAAATGGGGTGATGAGGAGCATTTGTTTATACTGTGCCTTGAGCATCTCTTGCGCTGGAAAAGCGCAATATAAGAACAATATAAGAAATAATTGGGTAAAACTCGAGCAAGATGGGAGGGAAGGGCTTGGGATCAGTTGGTTTTGTTTTTTTTTAAAGTAGGGAAAAAAAATCAAAGAACAATAATGTGTTATACAGCAGAGCATTGAAAATTTGAAATTGGGATGTAAACTCAAGCAAGATGAAGATCTGGGATCAGTATCAAACCATCCTGGTTTTTTTATTTTTTTTGTTTATTAAAGGCAGAATCAAAGATCAACAGCAGAGCATTGAAACTATACAATTCCATTGTAAAGAGACTGTTGTATTTTTTTTGTGTTTTTGTTGTTGGTGGTGGTAGCAACTGCAGTGTATGTGCAAGATTTTTATTGTTGTTTTTTTTTCTTCAGATGATCCGTCCAGTGTGTTGGTGGTTTGGGTTTTTTGACCTTGATAAAACGATCTCCATTGAGCAAACATTGTGTGTGTCAGTGTGTGTAAATGGTTGATGAATGTTTTACAAGCATTCCATTACGATGTGGTGTAAACTGTACACAATTTTTTAACATGTATGTATTGTCTGCAATTGATAATTTTTTTCAAATAGAAAAAGAGGTCCATAAAGGTAGTGTTTTGGGATGTGGTGGTTGATGACGCTTCTACAAGCATTCCGTTAAGATGTTAACAAAAATATATTTATTTATTGTTTCAAGTTGATGATAATTTGAGAAAATATTAAAAAAGAGGCCCAACATTTATTATATGTGTTTTGTTCTATGTAGATGATATTCTCAAAAAGAGCTTTGAAGATGAACTGCGATAAGAATATTTTAGAAAAAACAAATATGAAATCAAACAACTTATTTGACAATTGTTTTATTGTCTTCGTCAAGATGATCAGCTAATTCAAGCTTGTTTAATTTCCAACATCGTTTTGACATAAATTATTTATTTCGGTTTGGTTTCCCATTGTGGTTTCGGATTACATCCAGTCGTCTTCATCAAGACGGATAAGACAAACTTACTTTGTCTTAGAAAGTCTTACTTTGTTTAATGTCCGACATTGTTCTGACCGTTTCTTCACAACTGTGAGCAAGTCATCATGTTGTCCAATGGCTTGTGGGATGGTCAATCAGACTTCATCTTTGGTGATGTGCTTGGTATAGGAAATGCCCAGAAATCTTCTGTAGCACCTCATCTCGATGCGTTGTATTCTTCATTGTAGATGTGCTTTGAGGAACCACATTTCGCAAGACATATTCTGGCATAAATTATTTATTTGGGTTTTGTTTTCTGGTCGTTTTGGATCCTGTTGGTAGGTGGGTGTGGGTTTAAGAGTTTGAATAAACAATGAACCCCCAATTTTGGACCCTCCCTAACCTCCACCTTCCTGTTTTTTAAAGTATTGTTTGTTAAGTTATTTGTCAACATTATTTTGCAGAAGATTTTGTTATAAATATGTGAAAAATGTAAAACCATTCCTTCGTTGTTGTCATGTTTGATAGTTGTAATTGTGAAATAAGACAAATGCTGTATTTCACAAATGATACAACTTTGTATTTAATTTGATTTACTTTTGTTTGTTTTGTTGGCTCAACTTTTAACTGTTTTTGTGAGAATGAGAAGTTTCACAAATGACAACATTTTAGATAAAAGGAACAAAAAGTGAAAACACTTTTTTTGGTTCAATAAACAATTAGCTTACAGTTACAGAGAAAACAAAACAAAACAAAACAAAACAAAACAAAAACACGCACAAAGAAAACTTATCTTTTTCCAAATTTTATTGTGCTACTGATCAATAAATTTTTTAAAATGTCTGCTACAAACAAGTGCACATTACATTACATGATTATTGCTTTAGGTCCAGCAGACTCTTCCGAGCCAAATCAGGACTGGACAACCCCTAATCCGCATAAAAGATCTGCTGAAACAATCCTAGTGGTAAAACTGAAAGCTCTCCACCAGCCAGTCACTTTACAATAAAGACATCCCACGCAGGGGACGCTGAGTCTATACTCGTAATTTATCGAACCCCCGTTTACAAAAACAAAATAGAATACAAACATCATTATAAATTATCAACAAAACACATACATATAAAATGCCTACATTGCTAAATAATAACATCATAGTAAGCCCTAGTGGCCACCTGGCAGAAAGCGTCCAATATTCCCAAGCTGATCCAACAGACCTCACACACAAATAAGGAGTCTTTGTCCCGTAAGAGTTTTCAAGAAAAAAAGTAGGTGACTGGTCTAGCGAAGAAGAAGATAGTATAGCAGATCGATAGAACAGAGCAGGAATGAGAAAGAACAAATGAGAAAGACAGCGACAGTGGGAATTTAAAGCACTAAATTTCCAGAAAGTGGGGATACTATTTATACTAAAACCCCCGGCACATCAACGGGGGAAACAAGTACACAAAACAAATGCCAATGTCAAATCTTTTATGAACATTTTCTGGTCGATATTATTATAAAAGAAAAAATATTTTTAAACAAAACTTCCATTAAGTACTGACAGACAAAAATATAGATAATAAAAAGTAAAAAATGCAAACGCACGCTGAAAACTGATATTTAATAATTACAAATACTTCTTCCAAAAATAAACATACAAAAAATATATATAGAACTTCTTTAAACAAAAACTTCATCCAAAAACAAATAAACAAATCAATATATAAAATAGTAGAAAAAAAAAGGATTTAGTCCTTCATTTAAATATCTAAATAATGAATGTAATCTTAACAGGAAACCCAATACTTTTGAACATGGACATAACGATGACACGATTTATCACAAGAAAAAAAAGGAATTAAAATAACGGAGATGGTAGAATTAATGAATTGTGAAATAATATAATAATAATGATATTTAATGCACAGATATAAATTATGCTGAAATTCACACCATGACATTCACATTATAAACCAAAAGTCACTGCAGAGCTTTATTTTTTATAATTGGTTACAAGCTCCATCAAGAAACGCAAAAACCATGAAACGAGCTTCACATATTAAATTCGATGACAATTAAATTCGACTGAATAATGATAAAATCCACGATGATTGCCTGTAATTGAATTCTATCTCATAAGAATTATATCCAAGATTTTTCATCGATTCCAGTCACTTTTTATCAAAGCTTGACGACTTTCGTTGCTACACAATCTTTTACTCAAGGGAGAATACTTATTTACGTGTTTCTACACTCACGTTTTTTATCTCCCTTTTCTGCTGTTTTTCTCAAGACCCAGATTTGTACAAAAAGGCAGGCAACGGATTAGTGCAAAACAAAAAAAAACAACAACAAAAAACCCAGAATCGTACCTATGATGAAGGCAAAAGTCTACAGCAAGATAAGATTAATACAAAAGCAAAAGCAGCAATGAAACTTTTAAAAACTGCTCACCATGTACCTTAACCTAGTGCAACGTTTCCCAAGGCTAAATATATTGATGAATATCACTACCGTCATGTCACTCTATCAGAAGTCTCCTCTCTGAAAATCCTTACGGGAAGAGAGGGGACTATAAACTGATAAACACAACACACACACACACACACACACACACTACCGTCATAGAAAGAAAACCTACTCGAGTATGATTACACTTGTGCAATAAGAGATTTGTATGGAAAAAAACCAAAACAAATCGCTAAATGAAGAGAATATCATGTCATTTCACATCACATCACTCACAAAATTCTATCAATCAAGCCACTTGCTTTAATAGGTGAGCAACTCTTTCAACTTCTACGATTGTAATTCCAAAAAATTACGATACATTGAATGAAATGAATCAAAACAGTTCCTAACGGTCTTCTGATGGCAACCACCCTCACATGCAAGGAAACGTGAATCAAATGTCCGCAACACAGACTTCCAGCAGTCAAACCATTTTACCGTCACAGTAACTGTGTAATCCCAACTACTTTCAAAATACCAAGTCGGCAATGCTTAAAATTAGTAATGATGATAAAAAAAACTTCTTCCTTTCGCATCTCAGCTACAAACTTGGGGAATCACAATATTGGTGAAATGTTTGCGTCGGGGGTGATAATAATATTATGACAGGATGTTACACTTGTTTAAAAAATCAAATTAAATGCAAGAAGTGAGGCATGAGGAGACTGCAAAAACACTTTTTTTAAATACAAAACCAACAAGCCTACAATTAAAAAAAAACAAACACAACTTATCTGACAATATACAAGAGAGGCTACGTGGCGATTTTTAGCAAGCACGAGGGGGCAAATCCAGGGAGGAAAAAATCGATGTAAGCAGACCCTGTAAAGTTAGAATTCTTCTAAAATTATTTTAATCAGTACAAACACTCAATAATGATAGTATCATATTTTCTAGGCTATAAAATTATTTACAAAACGCTTCTTGTGATGCATAGTGTATGACATGCACTTGTGTCGTGTACTGATAGCTTTTTTTGGCAAATAACAGCATATTATACATTAACATTATTACGAAAAATGTATTTAAAAAGATACTTTCACAAATGTTTTTATTTACTTTGTGTAAATTCTAACAAATTGTTATATATATATATATATATATATATATATATATATATATATATATATATATATAAAATGTATATATAACCTTATTATATTCCAAAATTTCCTTTACAAAACACATTTATTTCAAGTAACTGTTTAACTTCGTTTTATTATAACAAATAACAATTATAATAACAGTAACCCTAATGCAAAGCATGAGTATCTCACTAAAATGACCATTCATGGTACAGAAATACAATGACTTTGATTTTTTACTTCATTATAACAAGTATAATTATTTTACGCTACTGTCCGTTGAAAAAAATAAAAAGAATGCAAACCATAAAAAAAATTCAATTTGGAAAAAAAATACTGACCCCAAATCTGATACACAGTACCTTGAGAACCTCTCAAACATGTAAGCTCACTATCAAAGAATTAATTTTATTTTATTTTAAACAGTGGCTAATTGAAACAAGGTAACACAGATGGAAGGTCACACATATCTATAGAAAATTGTGTGGAATTTGTTTATAGATTATTTTATTTTATTTTGTTACCACTGAAATAAATGTGAATGGTAAAGCTGATAGAACAGCAGCTGATGGACAAAGAAAGAATCATACAGATTCATTAAACAATGCACCCAACAAGCACTATGTCCTCTCTCCCCACAGCCGGTCACCCAGGATTGTTTGTACTCAGTTGTCCAAACGTCAGACAATGCGCCCTAAGGCAGCAAGTTGGCGCCTCGAGAGCTGAAGTGAGATCCTGTATCGGCCAGCGCCTTCAGCAACTCTTGAGTTGGAAAAGCGCTATTTACAAACAATTAAAATAAACAAATGTCCTATTTATTTTTCCAACTGCAACAAACGCTGTTGTTGAACCATAAAAATACTGCAGCCAATCGAAACAAACCACAGAAAGAAAAAAAAAAATCACCCGCATTAATCGTTGCTCTACTGAAACAAATACCGACGTTATTTTAGACCTGATATACGGCAGCCAATCGAAAAAGCAAAACAATGCAGAAGAATGTGACACACAGCCATAAGAAACTGTCTAACAAACTAGTATCTGGGTAAAATAGCAGCTGGTCAAACACATCGAAATGCAATGATTCGTTCATTTCATTGCAAATGGTACTGGCCTTTTGCAGTTAATTATTCTTTTTAAAAAAATCTTATGTAGTCGTAGACACAAGCACATGCAATGATTCGTTCATTTCATGGCAAATGACACTGGCATTTTGCTGTTCATAATTCTTAAAATAATTCAGTTGTAGTGCACTTTTTACAAAAAAATCTTAACTGGTCATACGAGTGCGCGTGCCAAGGTTCGCTTAATTCATGGTAAATGCCACGGGTAATTCGCTGTTCATAATTGAAACCATTCCACAAAAAATATAGGCAATATAATTTTAAAAGAATAAAAATCTTAACTACTGACTTCAACAAATTGTGTCAAACACAAAAAAATGATTAACAAAAATTATGTGTACAGTTCTTCCTCATCTCAATACAAGCAGTGAATGGAAGGAATAAAAATAAAGCCTATTCTTTGCTGTAGACTTTCAAACATCGAACTAGCGACTACTGGCATAATTTCCAAAGAGTGAATAAAACTTTTTTATAAATTAATTTCTGGATGTTATCTTCTTGACAGATCACAAACACAGTGTATGTCATTGGCTTACATTCACTCAAAAATGGGCAGAACTATCAATGGCATTCAGTCAAATTTCATATGTTGCCTATCAAACTCTCACGTAATGGGTATTCTCTCGTTTTGCCAAACAAACCTCTGGGGTTTTTTTCCATGCAAGCAGCAAACGTAGTTCTCATCACCAAATTGATGGCAAGAGTATTGTTTAACTTTAACAAGGGAATTGGTTATCACAACGATCAATTCTCACAAGGATTGGCAACAGATGATGCCTACGAAATCTACCATACAAGCTGACACAATCCACTACGTCAAACAATCTCTTTATCCACAGTCCATTTCTGATCACAATTCAGCCCTCGAATGAACTAGTAACAGATGATAATATAAAATCTACCCGCACAAGATGACTCAAAACATTATGTCCACATCTTTTATCCTCTTACCCTTCCAAAACAACTTCTGCATCAAGTCCAAATTCAGTATCACCCTTTATATGAATCCATCACAATAAATAATAAGTATTCGAAAAAAACAACAACAACAACAGCAATAACAAACTCTGAATCAAAATCACCCTAAAAGTGAAACTAGACAACAGCAAGACCACCGATCACCCAAGAACACAGAACTTAGAAAGAAGCACTCATTCCATTATCAACAAAATCTCCATCAAGACCACACCCGAAATGAGAGAAAGCTAAACATTATTTACCACAGCTCACAAAGAAATCTCCAGGCACCAATCTTTCACGTCAACACAATTGCAGACAAAACGTACATACGCAATCAACTAACTCACCACCATGCACTTTCGTTATTCACGCTTACCAACAGGCACCCAGCGTCATAGATAAATCAGGCAAAAAAGCTTAAACTATGATTTCAACATTGTTTGCCTCAGCAGTCTCCAGACAATATGCCAAGTCTCAACAATCTGTAGTAATTGACACTCAAGTCAAACCAAAACTGAGTAAGGTGGGTAAAGATGTCGCCATTCACACGCATCAAAAGGCAAACTGCAAGGCTTACAACCTTCACCCCCATTCACGTACCACAAAATTCAAACAATAACTGTTATAGGGAAAATGTCAGCAATTCACACACACACGAAAATTCCAACAAGAACTTGTTACAGGAAAAATTTCTGCAGTTCACACACGCACACACCCCAAATAAAAAACGGCGTAGGATTAAGTTACGCAGAGGAAGGCACTCTACAGCTCTGAATGAGCCAAATGCTTATCAACGAAGGCTTGCAGGTCCTCCAGGCTTCTCTGCCCCTTGTAGTCGTCCAGTTTCACGCCATTTTGGAAAATGATCAGTGTTGGGTAACCACGCACCTGAAAAAGGAACATTTTAGCATTATTTGGGATGAATGTTGATGCATAAAAAATAAAAGCAGCAACCTATTTTTATTTTTTTTTAATAATATAAAAATCTTTCAAGCACAAACAAAAGTGGTCTCCCTTTAACTGTGATAGCGGCAATACAAGAGCAGCTGCTGCAAAAAAGAAACTAGGAAGAACATCCGTTCATAGCAGGGATGCGCTGCAAGGTAAAAATGCTAGGAAAAGCGTGTTGGTCATATCAGAGGCAAAGTTTTGAAAAGTGAACTGCTAACACCACGCCAAAGTTGTGTCAATAGTGAGCCGTCAATGAGTTAGGGGTCTGTTAATGGTAACGCAGATACATGACAAATCATGTCAGCATCCGCAAACAACAATTGACCAAACTGTGAAATACCGCAGGCCTATTTTGAAGGGCAGGGACATGCGTCCTTGAGACGCACCACTCCCGCACCTTGAGCAGCTCTTGTGCTGGAAAAGCGCTATATAATAACGTAAAAAAAAAAAAAGAAGAATAAATGACCTCAGAAATATCACAGTCCTCTTCCACACTTTCATGGGGTATGCGCGCATGGCAGCATCGTATTTAACAGCGGCGAACTCTGTGCTGTTGTGTAAACTTACCGACTGTCCGTCACAAGTGGCTTTGGGGTATGCGCGCATGGCAGCATCGTATTTAACAGCGGCGAACTCTGTGCTGTTGTGTAAACTTACCGACTGTCCGTCACAAGTGGCTTTGTGTTGCGTGCAGTCAACACGGGCAATGGTCACCTGCTTGCCCAGGTTGGCAGCACCCAGTTCTTCCCAAGTAGGGGCCAGGCGCTTACAGTGTCCGCACCTATCGACGACACAGCGAGAAACAATGCATATGAATATAATGAAATGGAACGACTCTTTCGTTGTCTTTAAAAGTCTGTTAACGTCAAACACTAACAGTGAGAAAGACAGCAAGAGAATGATGGTGGTGGGTTAGGAGTGCTAAATGTTCACAGTGGCCGAACCTTTGAATATGCAGCAAGACGATGTAAAATCTTTCATTGTAAGTCTGTTTACAGGGTGGTTGAAAAGTAAATCCCTATTGAAAATGGCTGCTAACTTTTGCCAATAGTACTGCCTTGGCATCAAACAACATGTATTGCCATCTTTACAGTGCTACCATTCAACTGCTGATCTCTAATTTCATTTCACAGTGACTGAACGCAGCCTTTACTGGCTCTGTTGCCACACACTTGGTCTTACGACGTCTTGTTATAGGAGCTGTGTGACATTTGACTATTTTCATTTGAAAGAGAAAAGCTGTTAGTTTTACTCTTCTGCCTTTCACTGTCGGTGCAAAGCACTCACTCGCTACATCAAAGATATGCATACAGACCTAATACCGCTAAATATCCGGTGACCGATGACACAGCATTCTCTCATCAATGCAAAGCGAATGAAGCGCTAGGCTGGAGTGGAGATGGGAACGTGTGATAATAACCACGCAGCACACACATTTAGGGTGCACTCAATATTACCCATTAAAACACAAACAAAACTAACATTTTATTATAAAGTTCAACTGGTCTCAGGTTTGAATGTAATGAATTCCGCTTTGATTGTTATAATGCTGTTCTCAGTGACGATAATTTCTTTGTAACATTTCAAGGTGGTAAAGGTGCTCCTGCAACCTTGCCGTCGTTGGGGAGAGAGGCAACGGACACAACTCTGCATTTGGCCTGGCCTACTTTTTGTTGGAACTCCATGTGTACAGTGTGTGTGTGTGCTTTTGTTAGGACTAAGGTGATGGCACAGGTGTGTGGCGTGTATTATGATTTGTGGAATGGGAATGAATAGATCTATTTTTTAAAATGTTTTTATCGTTGTATTGTTGTATTATTCCATGACATACGCAAGGCAAATTGTTGTAGCGAATAAACGTCTTATGTCTTACTGTTTCCAAGTCTAATATCAAATATCTTTCAATCAACTTTCAATAAGAAAATCTATCACTTTTTTGGGTGCTATAAAGCAGTACTTCTTCCCCCCCCACCCCCTCTCTCTCTCTTATTTATTATTTATAGTACACACCCCTTCCAAAGGGGCACCCAGAGTTTCTGGAATAAAAGATTAATATTTGTATTCACTCTCCCTCTTCTAGATCTATAAATCTGTTTAGTGAAAAGCCATTTTTATGTCTTCTACTTCCAAAAACTAGGACTCCAAAGGCGGACTCTTTTTGGGGAGCACAGCCAAATGAAGGGACTTCTTAAACACTTTAGTATTTACTAAATACAGAATTAAAAACAAAAATAGTGTTTTAATATAAAGAAAGAAAGAAAAAAAAACATGTATTAAAATTAATTAGCAATCAACCTAACCAGAACACACAAAACACACACACAATCAAACAAGCACCTATAAAACATGCGTTACCATGTTTTATAGTTTGTGTAATAGTAATTAATTAGTACAAAACTTGTTTCATGAATTTTTAAAAAAAGCCATTTCTAGCATTTGACTTCACAAATCGGAAGTTAACAACAAAAAATGTTTGTCCATGCAAAGTGCTGCAGCATCCAACATTGAAATTTGTTGGACCATGGACAGCCAACAAGCAGTTTTTATTTTCTTGATGAGATCGTTTGAGTGTTTTTACTCGAGGAGATCCTTTCTCTCTGCAATACAATTCGATCAG
This sequence comes from Oncomelania hupensis, assembly GCA_036898135.1. Taxonomy (NCBI): domain Eukaryota; kingdom Metazoa; phylum Mollusca; class Gastropoda; order Littorinimorpha; family Pomatiopsidae; genus Oncomelania; species Oncomelania hupensis. Next base: position 20,344,000 of record CM072526.1, on the reverse strand, counting down.
ACGGCGTATTTCTATGTCTGACCGAATAAGCCAATTGATGGTTTATTCCATGTTATGCAGCAAAAGTGGAAAGTAGGCAGAAGCCATGGGGCGATGGCACGTATAGTGCTAAAAATGTGAAGCCATGGGTCAATGGCAGGTATAGTGCTAAAAATGTGAAGCCATGGGGCGATGGCACAAATAGTGCTAAAAATGTGAAGCCATGGGGCGATGGCACGTATAGTGCTAAAAATGTGAAGCCATGGGTCAATGGCAGGTATAGTGCTAAAAATGTGAAGCCATGGGGCGATGGCACGAATAGTGCTAAAAATGTGAAGCCATGGGGCGATGGCACGTATAGTGCTAAAAATGTGAAGCCATGGGTCAATGGCACGTATAGTGCTAAAAATGTGAAGCCATGGGTCAATGGCACGTATAGTGCTAAAAATGTGAAGCCATGGGGCGATGGCAGGTATAGTGCTAAAAATGTGAAGCCATGGGTCAATGGCACGTATAGTGCTAAAAATGTGAAGCCATGGGGCGATGGCATGTATAGTGCTAAAAATGTGAAGCCATGGGGCGATGGCATGTATAGTGCTAAAAATGTGAAGCCATGGGGCGATGGCATGTATAGTGCTAAAAATGTGAAGTCATGGGGCAATGGCACGTATAGTGCTAAAAATGTAACAGGTTGAGCGACTTCCAAGTTGCACATTCATACCCCGCACCCAGTAGGCTGCACAGCTCGGACGGCTTCATAGGCATCCGAACTGAATGTCGTCCGACTAATAGTTGCAGTTTTCATAACTCCAGCCCTTGGAATGCAAGGTATGATTCTATACAATAGGACTTGACTGTTTAAACTAAGTTGGAATGTATATTTTTGTGAGTTTTTATTGTTATTTTTTCCCCCAAAATAATAAATCCACTTATATAAAATAGACTCACATTGCTGTACATTTGTTTAAGACAAATTCACAATCAATAAAGTACAGACACAACCAAGTGAGCCCGACAAGCTTGAACTAAACCCACCATAATTATAAATTAAGAATTTAGAAGTTTGTGTTTAAGTTGCACAGACCTCACTCTCAAATGCTGCAAGAAAGTGATCTTAAAACAAACCACCAATGCAGGACCTGTTAGTGTTACTGAAACCCACCACAACTCTTGCCTCACGCCCACCCCCACTCCTGACATTTCTACCCACAGATGTCCTGCTTCAAACTAGGATGCTACATGTCATAAAAGCAACATCTGCCGAAGACCCCAAATTAAACGGACCGTTCACTTGCTTCAAAATAATAAACCTCATTTTGAAGGGATATTGACAGGTCACTCTTGCTGCTTAGTGAACATAACATTCATGTCTTTTGGGACTGCAGACACAAAATTTGGTGAACAACGGAAGCAATTTTTATATTGAGCCGAGAAATAATACTGAGAAAGTTTGTGTGACTTGTCACATTTTAGGGATAACGATGGCTGAAAATAACATTCTTGAATATCACGTTTTAGTGATAGTGATAGCCTAAAACAACATTCTGCCATGCTACGCAAATATCGAAGAAAATGATACTGGTTGGGAAATGAAAAAGCCCAGCTGTTGCAATACCCTCACTCTCCCCCTCACCCCCCCCCCCCCCCAACATCCTTTCCTATGCCCCACACCTCACCTTTCACAATCACAGTATCAGCATGCACTCAAAATCTCCCCGAATCACAGTTACCTCATACAGTCATAATCTCCGAATCACAGAAGCAGCATGCAGTCAGAATATCAGAATCACAGTAGTAGCATGCACTCAGAATCACAGTAACTTCATGCAGTCAGAAATCTCTGAATCACAGTAGCAGCGTTCAATCAGAATATCGGAATCACAGTAGCCAGCATGCAGTCAGAATCTTAGAATAACGGTAACAGCACGAAGTCATAATATTAAAATCACAGTAGCAGTCGGAAATCTCAGAATCACAGTAACAGCACGCAGTGGGAAATCTCAAAATGACAATAGCCGTGCACAATCAAGCAGCCTGGTCCATTCAGTGAAAAGATGCAGCAGGAAACAGAAAACCCTTACACACACAGACCAAGTACCGGATCAATAAAGGAGGAGGGAAAAATCATTGAAGCCGTTGGGCTGTTGTAGCCTTGGGCACTGGCCTGCTGGCAGTTCCAGTCTTTTCCTTATGGGTTTCTATCATCACTCTTGTCCTCCCCACTTCTGTCCTGTTACATTCCCCTGTCTGTTCTTGCTTTTCTTACATATCTCTTTCTCTCTCACAGAACATATTCAACTTGACACAGCGACCTATATTAGTAAGATTAGGCTTTGGACCCTAAACCCAAAGTTCAATTTACTGTTTTCTTCTTAATTTTCTTCTTCCTCATTGAAGCCTCACTGTGTGTGTGTGTGTGTGTGTGTGTGTGTTCTTTTATATCCAGCATCATTTCTCTATTTACCACAAAAAGACAGGAGCTAGATGATCTGTAAAAGGTACAGCTCGTAACTTGCATGGGAGAGAGGACGAAAACAAGATGGAGGGAGACAGATGGACCAATAGAAGAGGAGAAGAAAAACTAGAAGAATACGAATAAGAATATTTATTCAATAAAAAGGCTTAACCCCCTTTCAAAGAGAGAGAGAGAGAGAGAGAGAGAGAGAGAGAGAGAGAGAGAGAGAGAGAGAGAGAGAGAGAGAGAGAGGGAGAGAGAGAGAGAGAGAGAGAGAGAGAGAGAGAGAGAGAGAAAAGAAAAAAAGAGGGGAGAGAGAGAAAAGAAGAGAAGAGGGGAGAGAGAGAGAGACAGAGAGAGAGAGGAGAAAAATGAAAGAGAAGAGAAAAGAAGAGAGAGAAAGAGGAAGAGAGAGAGAGAGCATATCATAAGACCTTTGCAAAATAGGCAATTTGGGTTCAAGCGAAGTACAAATCAAGATCAAGATCAAGAGAGGGCAATGCTTTCTTACTGACCCATCTATTTGATGGGTGTGTTGTTATTTTATTGTTATTACACATTGCGTTTCCAGCTCAAGACTGGCCAAATTAATACTTGGCAACAGGTTTGTCCTTGCTTGTTGGTTGGGATAATAAACACTCAGATTCTTATAATAATAATATGCATGTTAAAAACAATATTTAATTCCATTCAATCTGGCGCTCATATTAATTTGGACATCTTTGACTTTTTAATTTAACTCAGATCAAATGAAAACAATGCATAATGTCCAACTAGTAAGGTTTTATAACTTTTATATCCATTAAACTCCACAATCTAAGGTTAGTATTAACATAAATATGCATCCATTAAACTAATAATGTAAATTTTGTATTAACATAAAAGCATGTTGAAACTCTTGATTTTACGGTGCCTATGGTTCACTATCCATCTTAGCAGTATGAATGTTCTGGTGGTTCAATGTTGAGGTCCCTATCCCCTCTTCCCTGGGATGGGAGGGTTATCCCCTGTCTGCCATATCTCAAATGGCGGATGTTTGATGTTAAACTTCAATGTTCATGCAGTGGCCACTTACACATGCGCAGTGGTGGTGTGCAGCACACTGATTGTCCATTGAAGAACCAACCAGGAGGAAACAAATGAGAGATTGGCTAAACGCCTGATTAGGCCACAGTCTAACTATCAGGCATGTATTTAGTTAACGTGAACACCCTGTTAGGGGATGGAGTCGGTAAACGAGGAACTGCAGTCGGCAGCTCATAATAAGTTATAGCTGCTGGTTTTATTAGGATACCTCCATGGCGATACTATCAGGTCCAGCAGGATTAATTGTATACATACATACATGTTGTCTGTTCAATTAGTTGTCATGAAAATATTTCATTGCAAATTTTAAAGCAGATTCAAATCTCCAAGCCACAATACTTAGGCTCAGTAGTTCTAACCTTTAGCATAAATTGTTCAATTAGCTGGGGGGGGGGGGGGGGGGAGAAAAAATATAAACAAATCATCTGTACACTACAGCAGTTAAACTACTCATCTACTGATATTCATGAAGTAGTAGCCATAAGGTTTGCATACTATTATCATCACTTGGTGAGAACTACTGAATTAGTGAATAATCGCTTGCATATCTAATCATGAGAATCAATAAATGCGTGTTCAGTTAGCTGTGTGATAAAAACATTTCATGTGTACATGACAGCATTTTACTGCCCGTCTACTAAATATTCACGAGGAACTAACCTAGGATTTGCATCTCATTATTTCAGATAGGTTAGATCTAGAGAATGATCTTGTGGTGTTATCAACTGAATGACCATAAAGCAAACCTAGGATTGACACAGAGTTATCCATTTTCTCATTTATTACATTTCAAATGCAAGAGTTCATTGTGTATATTTCAGTAAAACTAATGATCCCCATCAGATGAAGAGTCGGCAAATAGACCCTCTTCAGAAATGGGAGGTAACTTGTCTTGTTGTTTTGTTTTTAGCTACCTAGAGTTATCCGGAACACTATGAAAGCTACCCAGAGCTGCAAGCTTTTCTTCGGGAAAGAGCGGTGGTGGTAGCAGGGCAGTGCAAGACCAAACTAGCAGAACTAGCCAGGATTGCAACTGAAACACGAAGGTTTGATGGAGGACAGACAAGAAATTATAGGCCAGAAACTGTGTTCGTTTGCAAAGAATGTCCGCCTGAATGTTGGACAACTCTGGCGCAACATGCGGGCAAGCCGGCCAAAGTTGTTTTACCTCGTATTTATGAGCATGGTCTATTATGGTACTTGATTAAGTTCATTAAAAATGTCAATTTGTTTCTAACCTGCGTTACAGACAAAATCTGACCATTTTAATTTGTTGTTGTTGTTATCTAATGCCACTGTGGTAAAGATGTGACATTTCTGGGGGACTCACAGAGCTGCCAACCCCCCACAAAAAAATTGTGTAGCATTAGATCTCAATTTGTGTAGCATTTGCAAAATTTGTGTGGCCTGTCGCAAAAAACGGACGTAGTAGCCACATATAAAAGAAAAAATGGCTGTACTTTCCATTTCAAACAAATCTTTTATTGTAGATACAAATTAATACAAAAAAAATAAAATAAAAATAATAAAACTTTACTGCATTTAGAAATAGCAGGATTCAGATTGCAAAGCGAATATTTAACTCAGAACTGATTCAGACTAATGACTTTCACTTTAAATGGCACAGTAATAGGCCTACAAAGCTGATTGTCCAAGCAACACAAAACAAGACAGAACTGCTTCAAACCGGCTGAAGCTGGTTTAAGCGCGCGGCGTGTACACATTCTAATACTTCCCAGCAATAGGCGCCCGAAATACTATCAAAATCCACTGTAAATAATAATAATAAATAAAGTTTAAAAAAACAACAAAAAAAAGTAGCATTTGTGGTATTTGCAGAGTCGCGTAGCAAACGATCTTTTGCGTAGCATTTTCCGCAAATTTCGTAGCAGTTGGCAGCTCTGGACTCAACTCACTTTCGCAATTTCATTGATTTGCCAAATTTTTCTATTAGAAGGGCAAGGCCCATATGACTCACATGCTCTTTTATGAAATTGCAATATTTAACTCTTAGTCTCATGAAGCGCGGTAAAGCGAGGTTCGTCACGGCTCATGAAGCGCGGTAAAGCACACCTAGTTACCGTCTACTTTTAGCACCTCTCTCCTGCTTAACGAAAACCAGTTCCAATCACGCATGCGCACTAGCTGATTCTAAAAGCAGCATACTTCCTTCCTGCTAACTGCAGTTGTGTTGACAGCATGTGTTAATCGAAGTTTTTGTTTAGCTTTTGGTGGCGTTTTCGGGAGCGGAGATACCCTAAAAATGGCAGAATCTGATTCCGACAATGAGTCTAAATATAGGCAGTTGTGGCAGCAATTAGTAGATGAAAGGGCTGATCAGTTAGGGAATGAAAATCAGAGTGATTCGTCAGTGTCTAGCGTGCACACTAGCGATCTTTCCGACTTTAGATCAGACCTTTCATCATCCGAAGAATTGGTACCTGTGAAATTACCTATAATCACAGGTAAAATAGCAGGCAACACAGACAGATGACACTGACAGAACTAAAGCTTACTCTATACTTGCATAGTTACCAATTATCTACACACTGACTAGATCCCATGAAGCTCTGACCAACAGTTCAGTAGAAATAGCATTTTAAACACATACACCTATTTTTGGCTTGTTTTTTTTTCAAATCCTTACTTGAAGGAGAAGATCAACGTGCTGTTTTGCTATATGAGACTAAGAGTTAACAGTAAAAAGACTGCCCAGAAAAGAAAAAACCCAAAATGAAACAGTGGCATTAAAATACAAAGTAATACCGACTTTGATCTTTCTATGCTCTTGACCTTGAGATGACTTTGACCTCCAGCTGCAAATACACTCATGTGCTATCCAATAAACTAGAGCAAAAGTTGGATTAGGCCACACACAAAAAAACAGTGATGTTAGGATGGCCTTGACCTTCAGTGGCATTGACCTTGGGATGATCTTGAGCTTCGCGTGGCCTTCTCAGGCAAGTATTATCAAATAACTCATTGCTGTTGCATACCATGGGATAAATAGAGCAATTCCACTGAACGATGACCTATTTTTTTATATGTTTTTGCAAGGCCTAATATGACCTTGACCTTCAAGATCAATGCAAAAATGTAAGATATATGAAAGATCAATCTATCGTCTCTAAATACAACAAGTTTGAACTTTATATCTCTCATAGTTTGGGGTGAAGGTCACTTCAAAGCATACAAACTGATATTGGACAGCTTCAGACATCTTGACCTTAAGAGTGCAGTTGATCAAATGGGCACAGGCTGTGTGACTCATTGATATCTCTATCATGCATCAAATAATCATAAGTTTAATTTTAATAACTTAGAAAAAGTGAAAGTTTGTGAAAAATTGTCATTTTTTTTTTACTAACATTTGTTGACCCTGTGACCTTGACAGATTATTTATGAGGTCTCATGGATATACACCATCTTACCACGTTTGGTTGTGATAGGTGAAAAGGTTCTGAGATATTAATCCACTTGCAAGTTTTGCATGTCCAGATGGCAGACGATGTACGGCAGACAGATGGAGAGA
>CM072526.1:20206948-20331948 GCA_036898135.1 Oncomelania hupensis | reverse complement strand
CGAGCTGGACCACTATCGATGGAATATTGTAGGTGTCCGCAAACTGCGTTGGAAAGGCCTAGGTGAAACAACGACTGACAAAGGTCACAAGCTTTATTTCAGAGAAGGAGATGACAGGCACAAACACACCATTTTATTCTTGGTCCACAAAGACATTCTAGCCACTGTCATGGGTTGCCGTCCAGTCTCCAGTAGACTCATTACCATCCCTCTGAGAGCAGCCCCTTTCAACATCATCATCATCCAGGCCTATGCCCAAACATCAGACTATGACGACAGCAAAGTTGAGGATTTCTATGAACATCTGCAGGCTGTCCTTTACCAAGGGCCAAAGAATGATATAGTCATAGTGTACATAGTTGTAAATAGTCTATTTCTGTCTTTTTTGTAATTTGTGTACATAGTTGTAAATAGTTTGTACCTTTACTGTTCCATCTTTTGGTGTATTAAAAGCGATGTTTTATAGTGTGCATGTATTTATATGTAATGACTATGTAAAGCGTGGTGAGTCTGGTCATAGGCTGGAGTACCCGCTATATATATAAAAAAAATCCGTTATTATCATAGTGCAAGGTGACTGGAATGCAATGGTTGGCCAAGATGCATACCACCACTGGGGAGACACATATGTACCCACAGCAACAATGAGAAAAATGACAGAGATCTGAGACTCTTGGATATTGCCAGATACAACAATCTGATACTGGCAAACATGCTTGGTCTCCACAAAAAATCCAGACGATGGATCTGGCAATGGGAGCATCACAACCAGACTGACTACACCATGGTCAAGAAACGTTTCAGATCAAGTGTCAAAATTGGCGAGACACGCACTTTCCAGGAGTAGACATAGGAAGTGACCAAGATCTCATGATGATGTCTTTCCGGCTCCACTTGAAGAGAGCAAACACAGCAAAAAGCACCAGACTGAAGTTTGACCTAGACAAACTGCAAGACCCGAAGGTGGCAGAAATATTCCAAGCCACAATTGGAGGGAAATTTGAACCACTGCTCATTTTGGAGCTGGTGAAGTAGATGTCAACACCATGACCATCACCTTCAACTCAGCTGTGACAGATGCCGCCACTGAGATCCTTGGCAAGCACCGCCCAAAGAAGAAACCGTGGATCACACCTGAATTTTTGGACCTGTGATAAACGAAGAGAGATGAAAAAGAAAATGAGCACCTCACAGGAAGATGATAACTACCAAAAAATATACAATGACATTTGAAAAGGCATGTGCACAGCAAAAAAGAACTGGATAGAAGATCAATGCCATGAAATGAAGAACAAGAACAACAGCAAGAAGACCTACCAGACTGTGAAGCAGCTGACAAGTATTAAACAGCCCAAGGTCTCCATTATCCAAAGCAAGACTGGCATATGCCATACAGAAGAACAAGAAGTCTTGGATAGATGGACAGAGTACTGCTCTGACCATTACAACCTCTCACCAAACGGAGACCTATCAGTTCTAGCACGTCCCCAGAACAGAGAAAAAGAACAACCCTCCCAATTCTCAGAGAAGAAGTTATGGTAGCAGTGTAATCGCTGAAGAAGGGGAAATCAGCGGGAGTGGGCAATGTACCCGCAGAATTGCTTCAAGCAGGAGGAGAAGCGATTATTGCAGCACTCACCATTATCTATCACAAGATCTGGCAGAGTGGGGAGTGGCCTACACAATGAAACCAGTCGCTTGTCATCACTCTTCCCAAAAATGGTAATCATGAGGAGTGTGAAAATTACCGCACCATCAGCCTCATCAGCCATCCCAGCAAAGTCCTCCTGAAAATAAAACCCTGAAACCCCAAGCCGAATAAGTCATAGCTGAAGAACAAGCAGGATTCAGGGCAGGGCGAAATACCACTGAACAGATTTTCAACCTCAGAATAATCTGGGAGAAATACTGCAGCACCAACAACATCTATATCATGTGTTTGTAGACTTCAAGAAAGTGTTTGACCGAGTCTGGCATGCAGCTCTGTGGGCAACCATGAGAGTGTTCAACAACAGCCCTAACATTATTGAAGTCAACAAAAGCCTGTATGACAAGGCTACCAGTGCAGTCCTCCACAACAGCGCCACCAGGAACTGGTTCAGAACAACAATCGGTGTGCATCAAGGATGCCTACTCACTCCAACACTCTTCAACATCTTCCTGGAGCACATCATGTCAGATGCCTTTGCAGATCACAAAGGCACAGTCAGCACAGGGGGTAGAGCAATCTCCAACATCCGTTTTACAGATGACACTGATGGATCGGCTGGAGAGGAGCAAGAACTTCAACAGCTGGTACAGAGACTTGACACCATCTCCAGAACCTTTGAAATGGCAATAAATGCAGAGAACCAAAACGATGACCAACAACATCAATGGCATCAACACGGATATCAACGTCAAAGGCCAATCCCTCAACAAAGTGTACAGCTTCAAATATTTAGGAGCACTGTATCAGACAATGGGTCTCGACAGAAAGTCCTCTCCAGGGTCGCACAAACAACTGCTGCCCTGACAAGGTTGAAGCTCATTTGGAAAGACAGGACCATCAGTCTACATTCCAAGATAAGGCTGCTGCACTTCCTTGTAATCTCCATCTTCCTATATGCTTGCAAAACAGGACCCTCACAGCACACCTACCACAAAGAACATAAAGCAGGGAGAAGAGGTGCTACAGAAGATGTCTGGGCATTTCCTGTAACCCAACACATCACCAACGACAAAGTCCGACAGATCATCACACAAGCCATTGTACAAGAAATTGAAACTCCAATGGTATGGCCACGTCACCAGAGCATCAGGCCTTGCAAAGACCATCCTGCAAGGGACTGTGCAAGAAGGCAGAAGAAGAGGGAGACAGAAAAAAAGGCGAGAGGACAACATTCGAGAATGGACTGGCTTGACATTGAGCGAAGCCATGAGGGTTGCTAAGGACAGAGAAAGGTGGAGTACGTTGGTTAAACGATCATCAGTGGTGCCCCAACAACTTTCAAGTTACGGGATATTATAGGATGAGTGTGAACACTACCAATGTCCATGGCAAATGGCCATTGTAAACAATTACTGTCCCAGATCCCAGCAGGGATGATTGAGTGGGGAGGGTCAGCTCTACACAATCTCAACAGTAATTGTGTATACACATTATCCTTATTGCATGATTGTAACATAGAAACAGGTCACTGGATTCATCTCCTCGTGCACACCGATGACCCAGGTTTGAATGTTATGGTGGGCAAAATAAAAGTGGCCCCTTTTATTAATTTTGTAATGTCCATCTTAGCAGTATGAATGATCTGGTGACTCAGTGTTGATTTAGGTCCACCCAGAATGATTAAACAAAATTATCCATCGAATAGCTCAAGCGATTGTGAAACATGGAAAATTGGCAATACTATAACATGCTTTTCTCACTGCAAATGTACCCATAACAGTGACCTGAGACGTAATGATAGTGCCTGAACCTTGAGCAGTTGTTTGAGTTGGTGTTAGATATAGAACTAGAGGGGCAAGGCCCATATGACTCACACGCTCCTTATGGAACTTTCAATATTTAACATGTAAATGAGTGCCCAGAAAAAAAACAAAATGAAACGACGGCATTAAGATGCAAACAACACCGACTTTGATCATTCTATGCTCCTGACCTTGAGATGACCCTGAGCTCCAGATCCAAAAACACTCTCAAGTACTAACAAATAAACAACAGCAAAAGTTGTATTATGCCAAGAAAACAGTGACCTTGAGATGACCCTGAACTCCAGATCCAACAACACTCTCAAGTACTATCAAATAAACAACAGCAAAAGTTGTATTATGCCAAGAAAACCGTGACGTTGGGATGACCATGACTTTCAAATGACCTCATGCTCATTTATGATCAAATAACCCAATGTTGTTGCAAGGCCTAAAATGACCTTGACCTTCAAGATCAACACAAAAATGGAACACATATGAAAGATCAATCTGTCATCTCTAAATACAACAACTTGAACAAGTTTTGACTTTATATCTCTCATAGTTTAGGGTCAAGATCACTTCAAAGTACCTTTACTAGCTACCTTTGGACAGCTCCAGTGACCTTGAATGTAAAGAGAGGTTGACCAATTTTGCATAGTGTGTTTCTCATTGATTTGTATCATGCATAAAAAAAAAAATCATGTTCAATATTAATAACTTAGAAAAAAGTGAAAGTGTGTGAAAAATTGTAATTTTTTTTACTAACATATGTTGACCCTGTGACATTGACCTTGAAATCAAGTCATTTATTCACTGATCATTTATGAGGTCTCATTGACATACACAATCTTACCAAGTTTGGGTGTGATAGTTGAAATAGGTTCTAAAATATTAAACCACTTACAAGTTTTGCACAGATAGTAGATTTGCAAAAATGTAGGAAAAATATGGGAGGAGGAATGAAAGGGGGCGGTGTGAGTACATAGAATCATATTGCTATGCATGTCAGTCACAAAGCAGATAACTTACTAGCTGCACTGAAACTTCCATAACAGGGACTTTTAATACAATGCTATCCAGCCTTCACTGCCAACACACTGAATTTAATGCCACTTGTTACAGTAAAACTATAACAAAACTACCATTTCCCCACAAGTGACTAAATACATGATTTCCCTATCATGAATACAAAATTTGTATTGTCTTTCCTCCTGCTGGTTTTATATATACATATCTGAATATAACTAATGCAATATTGCCGAAACTGTCAACATTTATCAAACTGCAAACAGGCATTAGTCATCTAATGTTCTAATGACCCCCATCAACACCACAGCTGCAATACAGATTCAGAGATGAGCTCTGAGAAATGTGTATATGAACCGTTTAGTAATGTTTGTTAGTATTACACACATAGTAATTTTAACTTGTTGTAGGGCCACAAGTCAAAACCTTTGTGTATTTTTGGTCAAAATGGGTTAACCCTAAAATTGGCATTGTTATTACATGAAACAATGATACAGTTGGGTTCTTGCTCACACCAACCGCTACAGTTTGAATGTTCTATTGTACAAAGAGTTATGTTTTATTGTCGTAAGCATAGTATTATCAACATACACTGTGAATGCTAGAAGTTCCATGTTTTATACAGTTGCACCAGCTCAAGTCCAAATTCCTAGTTAAAACTAAATGCCCACTCTTATGTCACGTTATTTCGTCTACATTTCTGAGGACACAGATAGAGCAAGCCTCCAGATAAGCAAAACTAGTCCAAGTAACCTCAGATAATGAGAAGTTGTGCTGCAGTTTATGACATTTTGACTGCAACTAGCTGAGGTTAGTGGTACAGCAACAACAACAACAAAAACTCCAGAAAGTATTCCCTTACACAATGCACAAATCAGGCTCTATGGAAAGTTTCATCATTTCTGTTATCTTCCCTCCTCATGTGTACCAACATGCGACATAGAGATTGAATTGGCATGAAACATGTGCACATCATCATTCACATCTGTCTGAATGTCCTGCTAAAACTGCCATTTCATTCAAAAGGCAAAATTGAAATGCTATACTGCCAATTCAATTGAAACAGAATGTAAATCTTTAAAAAGCACAAAAAAGCAGCTTGTAAAACCTGTTAGTGATAAAGAAAATCGAGAGAGAGAGAGAGAGGGGGGGGGAATGGGGGGGGGGTGGAAGGTAAGGGGGGTGAAGAGAAGTGGGGAGGAAGAGAAAGACAGAGAGAGGGGGGGGGGAGACAATGGTGGAAAGATGGAGGGAGAGGGAGGAAGAGAGGGGGAAAAGAGACAGAGACAGAAAAAGGCAGACGAGAGAGAGAGAGAGGGGGGGAGAGAGAGAGAGAGAGAGTGAGACAGAGAGAGAGAGAGAGAGTGAGAGAGAGAGAGAGAGAGAGAGAGAGAGAGGGGGGGGGGGGGGAGAAAACTCTTTGCCTTTCACCACCTCCATCACCCATCCTCTACAATGATTTCATGTAGACATACATGACCAACAAGCCTGGCCAAACAAAACCTGTTTTGCTCCCTGGAATAGCTAAGCTGCAAGAGCAACAAACTGGTATTTGATCCCCCATGAATACAGATTGTAAGTTGTCTGGCAGTCTCATTCTTCATGTCAGTTTGGTGGTTGTCAGCCCATTGTGAATAGAAAGGTCTCAAGATTAAAGAGTAAACAGGATCGTTAAGCTCTATTTCCATCTTGTCCTGGGTAGAGCTTCTCTGCAATTGCCATGCTTTTGCTGAGAAAACAACCCAAATTTCCCCTCCATGGGTAATTAGTAATATCCAGAGTTGCCAACCCCCCAAAAAGTTTTCAGTAGTAAAAATTCTGAATTTCAGTAGTTTTATGACATTTTCCGTAGCCATACGTCCTCGCATTTTTAAAAATGAAGACATGCATACACGGTCTGCAACGAAGGTCGTGAAGAGTGTTTCCGCACGAATTATTGAGAGATCCATATCGGGCTTGAAGAAGGTGGCTACCGACTGAACAGGGACTAACTTTTCTGGATCAGGGCAACGACTTTTGTGACGATTGCCATTCACGTGTCGCGTCACATCGTGGAAGCCGCCATGTTGAATGCTAAAATCTGCCAAGCACGCTGTACAATACACGCTGTGTTTTGATCTCGATGACGCAGTGATGCACGGAAATTTTTCAGAATACTCTTTCCTGTACTCTTGATTTGCTGTCCTCTTCTTTTTTTCTGGGCTTTCATCGCTAGTTTTCTTTCTTTTTGGCATTATGGATTCAAAATACGCCACACACAAACTTTTCTTCTCGCGCTGTAAAACGTTACCCGGAAACGAAAGTGTCACAGAAAGGTCGATGTTTTGTGCACCGATTGGCCGTTTGCAAAACCACTTCACGGTGATTGGTCGAATTTCCTAACATGCACTGGGAGCGTGATCTATTACACCGTGCACGTAAACCGAATGACCGTGACCTTGAGGTGCTACGGGAGGCACAGGCGCTCAATAAAACTCGTTAAAACTGTAATACTATCATAGAAAATTGACTTTCCGTAGTAAATTTTCGATTTGTGTAACTCCGTAGCCGCGTATTCATTTCCGGAGTAAACTCCGGAAATTCCGTAGTGGTTGGCAACTCTGAATATCCCAAAAGTCCCCATCCCCTCCCACCCAACAAAACATGGTCTACAGCAAATGTGCATGTTTTCTGTGTCTGCTTACATGTACGCACTGACCTTCTCGACGGAGACTTGGCTGTTAGAGGCGAAGGATTTGGCCAGATCGTCCCAGGTAGGGGCCAGTTTCTTGCAGTGTCCGCACCACGGAGCAAAGAACTTGACGAAGTGGAACCCTTTCTGGATGGCGGCGGCGAACGTGCCTTCGTTCAAGTCTTTCGCGCCTTCCTGTTCCTCGGCTGCCACAGGTGGCTCTGGCTCTGCAGAGTCCTGTAGAATGCAGAAGTTTCACACTTTGAGTTAGTCCAGACAGTGGTACTGGTAGGTGTGAGAAGAATTTAAAAATAGTGAAAACTACCCAAGGCAAGGAAAGTATTGAATTCAATTTTTATTTTTTTTAAAAATCCTTCTACAAAGGGAACTTGGTATGTTAAAGACTACTTTGACTTTCTGGAACATTGACCACACTGATAGGCAAGAGTTTGCACAACAGTAAGAGACTCTCAAAATCCACAAATGTGCCTGTTACAGTGTGATTGATTCTACAAAACATGGACGATGCATACAATTCTAATTGTGTATAAACTCCTTCAGAACTCTTCTCATGTGTGCAGGCCAGCGCTTCAGGAGATGTTTGTTGACAGTGGGGCTTTCATGGACCTGTTCCTGTTGAATAAGCTTGACTTTGCATAAAAATTTAAGAAACATTTGAAATTTTTATTTTCGTTGAATTGTGTGATTTTTTTTTGTGATTTGGTGTATTGAACTGTTGATACTATCTTTAGAATTGGAATGCCATGTTCTGTTTTTGTAACACACACACACACCCCTCCCCTTCCCCTGTCTGTGCGAAAGGGCCAACAAATTACGGTTTTTGATTGATTGTTGCTTTAGGTCCAGCTGACTCTTCCGAGCCAAATCAGGACCGGACAACCCCCGATCCGCTTAAAAGATCTGCTGAAACAACCCTAGTGGGAAAATTGAATGCCCTCCACCGGCCAGTCACTTTACAATAAAGACATCCCACGCAGGGGACGGCTGAGGCTTTACCCCAACTACTCGAACCCCCGGTTACAAAAACACAATAGAATACAAACATCATTATAAATTATCAACAAAACATATACATATAAAATGCCTATATTGCTAAATAATAACATCATAGGAAGCCCTAGTGACCACCCGGCAGAAAGCGTCCAACACTCCCAAGCTGATCCAACAGACCTCACACACAAACAAGGAGTCTTGTCCAGGAAGAGTTTTCAAGAAAAAAGGTAGGTCATTGATCTAGCGAAGAAGAAGATAGTATAGCAGAGTGATAGGACAGAGCAGGAATGGGAAAGAGTAAATGAGGAAGACAGCGACAGTGGGAATTTATAAATAAAATATAAAAATCTAAACTTAAAATCTAATCTAATTAGTACTTCAGTACTTTGGCTAGGGGCGGTTCTTTGTTTTTAGTAATATGTTTATTGTCAATGCAATGTCTAAATCACTGAGATGAATAACAGAATATAAACAAATAAAATGTGTAACAAGTAGGCAGAAAGACAGAGACCAACAAAATAACGCAAGTCAGAGAAATCATTTAGGTGAAGAGGGACAATGAATGAGCAACACACAGAGAGACAAAGACACACTGAGACAAATAAACAAACAAAAACAAGAGGAAAAAAGGAACCTAGAAAGGTAGCACAACATGGCAAAATGATCAACTGACGCAAAGACTTCAAAGAACAATGTCAAATAACACTCTACCTTGCCAGTCTGCTCCTCCACAAACTTCTGCAGCGCATCTAAGTCACGTCCACCCCTGTAGCGTTGGACCTCATCCCCCTTTTTGAAGTACTTGAGTGTGGGGTACCCCGTCACTTCATGGTCAGAACATAGGGCGGTCTCCAACGTACAATCCACCTTGGGATAGGGACAACGAATTTCACACTGTACAACACGTCTTCATTATCATCATCACCATTAGCATCATCAGCTTCACCACTGTCACCATCATCTGTTCATCATCATCACCTACAACATCAAAATGATGAAGTACAATGACTCTTGGGAAATTCACATAAGCTTTTAAACGAGCACAAAAAAGAATTTTTTTTTTGTTTGTTTGAAGATAGACAGTTTGGAACTTTGGACTGACTAAACAAGAAACAACACCTTTGAAATGAAAATAGCAGATCATAATCAATAAAAGCATACACCAAAAAAAACAGAAAATAACAAAAAAACACAAACAAAAACAGCAAGAAGATCTTGTAAATCTCTGTAATACTAATGAAAACAATTTCACTGAATTCAAGTCTGTTCTTATTCCACTTAACAACATTCTTACTTACTAACTGTGCAATGGTCTTAGCAGTTCTTTGTATTTTGTTTCAAGAAAATTAAGTCAATAAACTGCCCGTGTTATTATTAATCCCCACTTTCAAAAAGAAGATACATTTAATATATGTTCTTGTTCATTCTGTGAGTGACTGTAAGTACCTCCTCTATCAAAACGAGCATAAAAGTATAGAATTACCTTGGCCACTGTGACAGATGAAGCATCATTGTTGAAGACTTTGGCAAGTTCATTCCATGTGGGGCCCAATCGTTTACAGTGGCCGCACCTGTTACAATACAATGACCAATATACTAAAATATTAAAAAAAAATATTAAAATAAAAATAAGATTACATTGCTTTAAATCTTTTTATTTTAATTTAATTTTTTAAATAGTTTATTTGCCCTCTTTTATGCAATGGTACAGATGACCTAATGCCTACAGCTTCTTGCCCAAGCTTTTTCATTTTTTCTTCTCACAATCCTTCTCAATATATGTTACGTGTATGTAGACTTCAAGAAAGTGTTTGACTGAGTCTGGCATGCAGCTCTGTGAGCAACCATGAGAGCAAACAACATCAGGTCTAAAATTTTTGAAGCCATCAAAAGCATGTATGACAAGGCTACTAGTGCAGTCCTCTACAACAGCGCCATCGCACAGTGGTTCAGAACAACAATCGGTGTGAGTCAAGGATGCCTACTCTCTCCAACACTCTTCAACATCTTCCTAGAGAGCATCATGTCCGATGCCCTTGCAGATCACGAAGGCACAGTCAGCAAAAGGGGTAGAACAATCTTCAACCTCTGTTTGGTGGACGACAATGATGGATTGGCTGGAGAGAAACAAAAACAGCTGTTACAGAGGCTTGACACCACCTCCAGAGACTATGGAATGGAAATAAGTGCAGAGAAGACCAAAATGATGACCAACAATACTAATGGCATCAACACGGATATCAAAGTGCAAGGCCAATCCATCAACACAGTGCATAGCTTCCAATATTTAGGAGCCATTTTATCAGACAATGGTTTCCAACAGTCTACATTCCAAAGTAAGGCTGCTGTGCTCCATTGTCATCTCCATCTTCCAGCAGATCTCCAACGAAGGGAAATGAGGTGCTTCAGGAGACTTCTTGGCATTTCCTATATATACTCAGCACATCACCAATAACGAAGTCCAACAGACCAACACACAAACCATTGGACAACATGATGATATGTTCACAGTGGTGAAGAAACTGAAACTTCGATGGTATGGCCACATCACCAGAGCATCAGGCCTTGCAAAGACCATCCTGAAAGGCACGGTGCAAGGAGGCAGAAAAAGAGGGAGACAAAAAAAGAAGTGAGAGGACAACATTCGAGAATGGACCGACTTGACACCAGTTGAGCGAAGCCATGAGGGTTGCTGAGGACAGAGAAATATGGAGTACGCTGGTTAAACCATCATCTGTAGTGCTCCAATGACCTTTGAGTTACGGGATAGGATAGATTCCTTCCCATTGATCACAGGGCTCGGGAGAACTCCTTTGAAAAACGTCACTGAAACCCTGCACTGTCTCTTAGCTGTAAAAAAAAAAATTTCAGCTTCATTTTGTGTGAACAGCTAGAAAGAATATTGCTGGAGTGGGCTGCTTTCTTTCTTATTGAGTTGAGCAGCTACATTCAGTAATCTGTTTCTATAGGTTTCTACTATGAGTACAAGATTTCTGGATTTCCTTTGGTAAAAAATGAAAAGGATAATCTAGGCCTATTTGCTATGGCCGTATGGGCACAAATGATTTTGAATGAGCTGCTTGGTCATGTGTGGGAAGTTACAAATTATGACTCTCAAAAACCATCCCCTATACTATAGTCTATATCATATAATAATTTATATTAGAAGATGAGATAACAGAAGAAAATGAGAAAAAAGGCAGCAGCCTAAACTGCGATGTCAATATAGTACATGTATTTCGCTAAATGCTTCTTAAGGAGCTCAAAGCCAACTGAGCCTTCAAGAGCTAAAACTAAAAACCCACTGAATTGGAACCATGTTAAATGACTGAAACCCTGAATACAATACTGGATCATTGGGCAAAACATTTATCACTTGGACAGCACACTACAGTACTTCAGATTGTTGGAGCGCCCACGCCATTGGCGCATATTTTATCAGAATGGCGCGTAACAGTCAACGTGAATGCGCCAGCCTGGCGCGTCATAAACATACGATACGAATACCTTCGATTGTCAATTACCCATCTTTTTCAAAATTGACCCATCATTTTGCATGGCCATGGGTCATTGGGCCCATTATGTCTGAAAACAATCTGAAGCACTGACTCAGGTAAACCTTGACAAAATTATGGATTATATATTTAAAAAAAAACAACAGTGGAGAAATGGTGAGGTTAGTAACCTGTACCTTTAAGGTAGTCTGCACAACTATTTACTGGCAATAGGCAAATGAACCAGTATTTTTGTGTCCTGCTTCAGCATGAAAATTACATTTCATCAAATAATGATTCTCAATCTATCACATTCATAACAGCAAATGCACTGACACTGAGTGACGACAAGTTTTAAGTTAAACGCAGTTTCTAATGAACTTTTTTTCTGATCCATTTATTGATTTAATTCAGAACCACTTATCATTTTATTCCAAATTTCATGTCAACATCCAGCTTCCAATACAAGCAACAATTTATATTTCACTAAATTCCACACCAGTTACTTTCTAGAATACATTTTCATGATTTTGCTCAACCTTTAAAATCAGCTTACTTAACCTTTTCTTTCAATTGTTCATGTTTATGGGTGTGTCAATTAATCAAAATAATTTTAAGTACAGCTCTTAGTCTTACAATAATTTTTTTTTTACTATTAAAATAATTAGGATGCTTATGTTTCATTTTGCTGTCCGCACCAGCAGCCACCCCAGCAAGGTCCTCCTGAAAATAATACTCAACAGGTTGAAAACCCAAGCCAAACAAATCATAGCTGAAGAACAAGCAGGGTTCAGGGCAGGGCAAAAAACCACTGAACAGATTTTCAACCTCAGAATAATCTGCGAGAAATACCTACAGCACCAACAACATCTAGTGTTTGTAGACTTCAAGAAAGTGTTTGACCGAGTCTGGCATGCAGCTCTGTGGGCAACTAATAATAATAATAATAATAACGTAAATTTATATAGCGCAGTTTCCTGAACAATGCCCAGGCTCACTGTGCTTCACAATTAAAACTTAATTTAAACAATGTAACACATTATACGTAAAACTTCACACTTAAAAATGAAGTCATAACAATAATACAAATGACAGAGCCATGCATAGCACAATAAAAACAATCAAAACATATCTGCGGCACACACTAAAATCATTGACTTAATTTAAGAAATATGTTACACATTATACATAAAAACTTAATTTAAGAAATATGTTACACATTATACGTAAAAAACTTCACACTTAAAAATGAAGTCATAACAATAATACAGGAGCAGTGACATAGCCGTGCATAACACAATAAAAACAATCAGGACACATCTGCGGCATACACTAAAACCATTGACAATGACAATACATGTATACAAAACAATAAGTTAAAAATCAGGCATGGATAGCACATATCGAGACATCAGTCAAGACAGTCATTACCCCAGAGAGCAGCAAAGGATCAGAAAATAAAATGTAATCAGTCAGAGTAGCATTGTCTGAACAGGTGTGTTTTAAGTGCTCGCTTGAAGGCTTGAGTGGTTGGAATAAGTCGGATATGTGCTGGTAAAGTGTTCCATTGTTTCGGGGCAGAATAAGCAAATGCTCTCGCTCCGTAGGATTTCGTGCGGATTCTAGGGATGCACAGGGTGCGCGAGTCAGCAGAGGAGCGCAACTGGCGGGAAGGAGTATAGACCGAGAGTAGTTGAGATAAATATGAGGGACAGGAATCAGAAAAGAAATTGTGACAAAGAACAGATAATTTATAGTCAATTCTGGATTGTACTGGGAGCCAGTGTAGTTTATAGAGTAATGGCGTGATATGATCTTGCTTTTTAGCCTTAAGGACTAGTCTTGCAGCGGAGTTTTGAACTTTCTGTAATTTACTTACAATCTGATTTGGGCTTCCTGACAGAAGAGAATTACAGTAGTCTAGTCTGGAAAGCACAAGAGCGCAGACTAAGGTTTTGGTGGCTTCAACCGTCAAATAACAACGGATGGAACTAATCTGACGTATAGCGGCGTAGGCTGACCGACAGACTTGAGTAACGTGAGTATCTAGCGACATGTCATCGGACATAAAATATCCAAGGTTTCTTGCAGATGAGGAGAAAGTAACATCTGAACTTCCAACACGAAAACAATTGGGGAGGGAAGAAGTGTATGATGCTTTCTTATTGCTTATCATCAGGGCTTCGGTTTTATCGTCGTTTAATTTGAGTTTATTCTGCGTCATCCATGCCCTTACGTCAGAAATGCAATTCTGCACGGTCTGGACAGAAGCATCTATCTCAGCTGGTGGACTCGACTTATAGAGCTGAGTGTCATCGGCAAAAGCCTCATTACTGATTCCATGTTTATCGATCAGCGAGAGTAAAGGCTTCGTATACATTATGAACAAAACTGGGCCAAGGACCGAACCCTGTGGAACTCCAAATACCATGTCTGCTTTGTTGGAAACATAGTCACTAATTACAACTGATTGCGTGCGATCGGACAGATAAGATCTGAACCAAGCCAAAACAGAACCAGAAATGCAAAAATGATGTTCAAGTGTTTTGAATAAGACTTCGTGATCGACGGTATCAAATGCAGCAGATAGATCCAATAATGTCAACAACGAGACTTTGCCTCCGTCCAGAGCGAGAAGAATGTCATTTGTAACTTTAAGTAATGCTGACTCAGTGCTGTGAAATGGGCGATATGCAGACTGATGTGGGCTGAGCAAAATGTTAGAGTTTAAATGGGCAAACAGTTGATTCAAGACAATCTTTTCTATGACTTTTGACAAAAATGACAGATTGGATACAGGTCTGTAATTTTTAAGGCTGTTTTTATCAAGACCAGACTTTTTTAGTATAGGCTTAACTAGAGCAGTTTTACATGACATAGGTACAGTTGCAGTGGACAAAGATTCATTCACAATGTGTGTTATGGTTGGGAGAAGTGGATCCAGACAATCAAGCAACAGAGGAGTGGGCATGGGATTAAGGGAACAGGTGGTAGGTTTTGATTTCATAATAACATTTTTGACTTCTTGAATAGTGACAGGCTTAAACACATCAAAACGTGAAGCATCACAGACAGCAATGGACTCATCATCAAATGACAAGAATGTGCCATCACGATCAAGGTCACTGCGGATATCAGCAACCTTCTTAATAAAATAATTACAAAAAATGTCTGGCAGCTGACATAAAGGATGCGTGGTAGGAAGGACACTGTTTCTCTCTTTACCTCTAAGGTGATCACAGACACCGAACAGCTGCCTACTAGTTTCACTGTTTAAGATCTTGTTGCTAAAATATGCAGACTTGGCGCTATGTACTATCTGTGTCACGCGTCTCTTGGCAGCATTATAGATCTGCTTGAAAACAGTCAGACCACTCTTCAACCACCTCCTCTCAGCCTGATGTCTTTGTCGCTTAGCCTCCCGGAGATCCTCCCTGATACTCGTATACCACGGCTCCAACCGATCAACCCTGACCTTGCGGCGGGTGACGGGAGCGTGTCTATCTAGCACAGCACTCAGTGTGGCATCCAGCTGTTCCATAGAAGGGCAGAGGTCTGGAGACACCTCCACACTGAGGTCGCGCTTAAAGGCCTCTCTGTCCATAGCGCGCATATTACGAACTTTCCTGTAAGCAGGAGGGGCAGGAGGAGCTACAACACTGAGGTCACAGACCACACAAAAATGGTCAGAAGCAAGCTCCTGAGTAACGGTGGTCGACTGAACAATATCGTCTTTAGGACGGTGCATAACCCAATCAATTATATTACCTTTATTATTAGTTGGCTGATTAACAGATTGTGAAAGACTGAACATGTTCAAAAAACTGATCATTTTGACCATACTGGAGAGATGTGGTTCATTATAATGAAAGTTTACATCTCCAACAACAACAAACGAGCCAGCCAAGTTATTACAATGATCAAGCATTTCAGGAAATTCTTGGAAAAAAACAACATCTGTAAGCTTATTTTTCTTGCTGGGATAAGTACGGTACAAACAAAAGAAGTTAATTGATTGCCTAGATGGTACTGAAAGTGTCACTTGAACAACTTCAAAAGAGGAATGACTGAAGGAGAAAGTGGACGTGAAACCCAGGTGACTGGTCAGAGTATCTCTGTAAACAACGGCGAGGCCTCCACCAAAATGCAAGCGAGGGAAGGACTTAACAGTAAATCCGGATGGTGCTAGATCAGCACACTTTCCCTCATCACCTTTCACACGAAACCAGGTTTCCTGAATAAACATTATATCTATCTGTCTGTCTTTGATAAATTCGCACACTGCTGTGCGCTTTTCAGCTGGGCCAAGAGACTGAGCATTGAACGTGGCAATGCGTAAATGTTTATCAGCGTGCAGGGACAACGGAGGGCGGCGAGCAATGTGAACAAGGTTGTTGTGGTTTACACCACGTGGAGTAGGCATATCACACGGCACCGTCTTGTCAACAGTCCATGGCTGCGAGTCACCGAACACGCCGTCTTCTTCATCATAAAAGGGTGTACACGGTCGATCATTTGTAACAACGGGAATTATGCGTCTCTGCTTTCTTCTACCACCACGCCTTGTTCGTTTACGTGGCAAGTCGCGGCCGATACACAATTCTCTCAAGCGAATCACAAGGTCAGGGGTCAACCGCGCAGCATTCATTGATAAAAGTTGAGCGCGTGGGTAGTGTAGTACAATTCGCTCACCTGTAGTAGGGTCGAAGTCGTGACCTCGCTGTGTTACGTTGAAACGCGAATGGTAGTACGTCGGAAACGTGTACGATAGATCTAATCGTTTCGTTTTGCAAAGTATTCAATAATGGAGTTTATTTACCTTTGATTTGAGTTTGCATTGTTGTTAGGAGAGGCTTTGTATGACGTTGATAATTTTCGTTAGTCGATATTGTTGTAGAATCTTCTGGATCGGCTTGTTTACTATCGATCGAAGATTCGGGATAATTGTAGAAATTTGAAGGAACGATCCGGAAGGAGAAGAAATGTGTAATGACGTAAGTCAGTGATGACGATCTTTAGTTCGATTGGTGGCAGTACCTCATTTCTACAGTATACCAAATTGTTCCAGAAAAGAGAGAGGTTATTTAATCGTGTGCCGAATTGCTGTTGAGAGATAGTAAAGTTGTTGATAGTGATTTGGAAAGTTGCTGTGAAAGTTGTTGAGTTGAATTGAGAATTGTATGCAGTTGTTGGTGTGTGCTGAATAAAAGTGGAAAACTTCATACGTCGACTTTGTGACTTGTATGCTGTTTGGACGGGCTGTGTGAATAAACGAATCTGAGTTACACAACTATCAGGAATTCAAGCATCGGGGCTGAATCAGATACTGATAGAAAACACCAACATCAAACTGAGTGTAACATTTTGGGGGTCAAGCCGCGATTCACGCCATAGCCAAGGGTTCAACTGCTACAACAAGCGAGTCAACGTTACGAGAAGCAGTCATCGAGGGTAGCCGCCAACGAGTTGCGTCGAGAGGGGCCAACATACTGGGACTACATCCGATAGATTCGGGTTGACTGCAAGGGCGTGTAGTCGCCGAAGAGTTGCTTCGTGAGCGAACAACAGAGCGGGACTACGTGGCTACCGTAAGACTACGTCGAGGGGACAGTCTCGGAGCTACATCGCCAGTGTTACAGCGAGCGTCGAGCGGACGTCGCTTCTACTTCAGCACAGGAGCGTGTACATCAACACCAGCGTGGTGCAGCGTCGCATACGACGAGGACAGCGGGGCCTGCGTCAACGAAGGCGACTAGTGACAAGCATCAGCGCTACTGCAGAAAGCGTGCTGTTCTAGAACAGTCTAGAAAGGTACAGCACAGTCAAGAACTTTCCAGAAAAAGAACTCTACAGTCAAGAACTTTCTAGAAAAGAACTTTCCAGAAAAGAGCTTTCCAGAAGCATCAAGATGGCTGACTTCTGGCAGAAAGGGGTTGAACTGAATCTAAAAGGCAAACAGTTGACGGAGTACGTCAAGTCTCAGGAGAGAATACGAGAAAGAGAATTGGAAGAGAAGCGTCTAGAAAAAGAAATAGAACTAGAACAGAAGCGTCTAGAAGTAGAAGAGCAGCGTCGCCGTGAAGAACGAGAATTAGAAGAGCAGCGTCGCCGTGAAGAACGAGAATTAGAAGAGCAGCGTCGCCGTGAAGAAAGAGAAGAGCGGCGTCAAGAAAGAGAGATGGAAGAGAGACGATTAGAAGCTGAGCATCAATACCAGCTAGAGTTGGCGCGTATCCAGAACAATCAGCATGCGCCACAAGTCACCAACGACCATACGGCTCCAAAATTGCCAGCTTTCGTCGACGGGAAGGACCAGATCGACAGCTATCTGGCGAGATTCGAAAGGTTCGCCGAAAGCTCCAATTGGCAACCTCGAGACTGGGCGATTCGACTGAGTGCACTTCTGACGGGGCAAGCTCTCGAAGTTTACACCAGACTGTCGAACGATGACGCCAAAAACTACGTCTTGAAAGAGGCCCTGTTGCAGTGCTACAACTTTACAGAGAAGGGCTACCGTAAACGCTTCCGTGAATGCCGGCCTAAGTCAGACGAGACGCCAAAGCAGTTTGTGGAGCGCCTGTCGTCATATCTACACAAGTGGGTGGAGTTATCAGGCGAAACGAAGTCTTACGACAGTCTCCATGACCTGATCGTGAAGGAACAATTTCTCAATGCCTGTCACAAGGACCTAGCGACCCACTTAGAAGAACAAAAGCTGCAGACGCTTAAAGATGTGACTGAGGCTGCTGAAAGATATCTCATCGCTCATGGGAAAACCCTGGGGCCACCCAGCGCGACGAAACATTTTCAGAAGACTGGAAACCATGTGAACCAGATCCAGGGAGCCAGACGAGCCAGAGACAGACGGACTCCACGCCACCTCCCAGGGAAGGGCATTCAAGGGGCTGTTTCACCTGCAACGCTACAGACCACAGAGCGGCTAACTGTCCTCAAAACAAAAGTAGCGGACAGCGGAGCAGTACGGACAATTCAGCGGCGGGCAACCGGCAGAGGCGGTTCTCCAATCAACGGCAAACCAGTAGATCTGACCATCAAGTGTGCGGCGGGAGCGTCATTCTTCCGAGTGAGACCAAGCGCACAGCTACTCCTGCGGACGTGCAAGAGTGCATGACCGATGGCCAACTTCTCCTTGCCAACGGAAAATCCATCCCCGTCGTCGCCAGCGCAGCGGTGACCGTACAGAACATGCCTGTTTCCAAGGGACGCGTCGGAAATCATGAAGTGACTGTTTTAAGAGACTCTGGCTGCAGTGGGGTCATCGTCAGAGAAGACCTAATCGCTAAAGAACAGTTCACTGGCGATTCAAAATGGACACTTATGGCCGACAGCAAATGTGTGAGAGCGCCAGTTGCGAAGATTCATGTCAACACCCCTTTCTACGTAGGCGAAGTCGAAGCGGTTTGCCTGAAGAAGCCGCTATACGATTTGATGATCGGGAATATCGACGGCGCGAGACGACCCGACGACCCCGATTCAGAATGGAGTCCTGCCTCAACCCAACATGTCGAAGTTGCGGAGGAGGATCCGTTGCCATTTCCCGATGGAGACCTTTCAGAGCTGCTACGGGACAATGTGGTTACTCCGGCTCAGCCCTGCCGACCAGAGATCGTCGGTGCCGTTACAACCAGGGCCCAGGCCAAGAGAGACAAGACGTCTACGCCACTGAAGGTCGCCGACAACTCCAAAGCTGCCATCGTGGACAGAGATAAGCTGATCCAGCTCCAGGAAGCTGATAGCACTTTAAACAAGTACAGGAACCGCCAAGACCACGTGACCAAGGGCAGTGGCACGGTCTATTTTGAGGTGAAGGCCAAGATCCTGTACAGAATCTTCCAGCACCCGAGGGTCAACGGAGGTAAACCACTACGTCAAGTCTTGGTACCGTTACCCTAAGGCGCCAGGTGATGGAGGGTAGCGCATGACTCAATCATGGGAGGTCACCTGGGTATCAAGAAGACGTCGGATAGAATCCAGGCGGTGTTCTACTGGCCAGGACTTCATGCGGACGTCAGCCGTTTCTGCCGATCATGTGACATTTGCCAGAAGACCATACCTCGAGGAAGGGTCCCGAAAGTGCCTATGCAGAGGATGCCTCTGATCGACCGACCTTTCAAGAGGGTGGCCTTAGACTTAATCGGCGAAATAAGACCTCCGAGTGAAGAAGGTCAACGATGGGTACTGACTTTAGTGGACTATGCGACTCGGTACCCAGAAGCAGTGCCACTGAAGAAGATTGACACTGAAACTGTAGCAGAGGCACTGGTGGACATGTTCAGTAGACTTGGAGTGCCTGAAGAAATTCTGACAGACCTCGGGACGCAGTTCGTCTCTGACTGCATGAAGGAGGTGAACAGACTGCTGAGCATCCGGCATTTGACTACGACACCCTACCATCCGATGTGCAACAGGCTCGTCGAAAAGTTCAATGCTACGCTGAAGTCCACCCTGAAGAAACTGTGCAGCGAGCAGCCCAGACAATGGCATCGCTACATCAACGCCTTACTTTTCGCCTACAGAGAAGTACCGCAGGAGTCCACCGGCTTTTCTCCGTTTGAGCTGCTGTACGGAAGAACCATCCGAGGGCCGATGCACATCCTAAAAGAACTGTGGACGAAAGAAGTAGACACCCCAGAGGTGAAGAACAGCTACCAATACGTGTTTGAGCTACGGCAGAAGCTGGGGCAGACTCTCGAGATAGCCAGAGAAAACCTGAAGAAGTCCCAGGACTGTGGAAAGCACTACTATGATCGTAGGGCTGTGAACAGGAAGTTTAAACCTGGCAACAAAGTGCTGGTGCTGCTACCTACCGATCATAATAAGTTGCTGATGCAGTGGAGAGGCCCGTACGAAGTGGAGACCGTGGTGGGGATCAACGACTATAAGGTGAAGGTCGGCCAGCATTTCAAAATATACCACGCCAACCTCCTTAAGCTGTACGTGGAGAGGCCGCCAGAGACTGTACATGCAGCAACAGCAGCTGTGACCGACGACAGCTTTGACAGCGAAGAACTGTTGGAACTGGGAGACTTCCACAGCAAAGAAGGCATCGATGATGTTAAGCTAGGACCGAGCTTGACGGAAGGTCAAAAATTGGAGCTCAAGGACCTTATGGGCGAGTTTCCCCATAACTTCAATGATGTCCCAGGCTCTACGACTTTGGTCGAACATGAAGTCCACACCCAGACCTGGAAGGAGCATCTGCAGACCTTGAGGGAGCTGTTCCACCGTCTCGCAGAAGCCAACCTGACCGTGAGACCCAGCGAATGCATTCTGGGAGCTGACAACGTCGGCTGCGTCGGACATCCGACGGAAGAAGGAGACAACGGAGGATGCACTGACTCCAGGAAAGCCCACGAGATCATCGTCTTTGACCCTGGGCCGATGACAACCGCAACTGACGAGGGCGTCGTTTCCTTGCAGATGAAAGAATATTGACTGTGTGGATGAACTAAGAATATTGGTAATGACAGACTTGAAAATGAAAAACGTTGACTGGGTAAATGATCTGTGAACATTGACAGTATCCAGAAAGACTTGCAGATGAGAAACTTTGACTCCGTGTGAATGAACTGTGAACAATTGACAATATCTAGGCAGATTTGAAGATGAAAACCATTGACTCTGTGTGAATGAGCTGAGAACAGTGACAGTGTTCAGACAATCTGAAATAAGTTTTAATTCTGAACTTTGTTTGTGCATTACGTTTCAACGTTGTTGAAAGAAATTGGGTAAATTTCTTCTTGAGTGGGGGGTTATGTTACGTTGAAACGCGAATGGTAGTACGTCGGAAACGTGTACGATAGATCTAATCGTTTCGTTTTGCAAAGTATTCAATAATGGAGTTTATTTACCTTTGATTTGAGTTTGCATTGTTGTTAGGAGAGGCTTTGTATGACGTTGATAATTTTCGTTAGTCGATATTGTTGTAGAATCTTCTGGATCGGCTTGTTTACTATCGATCGAAGATTCGGGATAATTGTAGAAATTTGAAGGAACGATCCGGAAGGAGAAGAAATGTGTAATGACGTAAGTCAGTGATGACGATCTTTAGTTCGATTGGTGGCAGTACGTCATTTCTACAGTATACCAAATTGTTCCAGAAAAGAGAGAGGTTATTTAATCGTGTGCCAAATTGCTGTTGAGAGATAGTAAAGTTGTTGATAGTGATTTGGAAAGTTGCTGTGAAAGTTGTTGAGTTGAATTGAGAATTGTATGCAGTTGTTGGTGTGTGCTGAATAAAAGTGGAAAACTTCATACGTCGACTTTGTGACTTGTATGCTGTTTGGACGGGCTGTGTGAATAAACGAATCTGAGTTACACAACTATCAGGAATTCAAGCATCGGGGCTGAATCAGATACTGATAGAAAACACCAACATCAAACTGAGTGTAACACGCTGCAACTATGAGAATGTACAACATCAGCCCTAAAATTACTGAAGTCATCAAAAATCCGTTTGACAATCTAGTGCAGTCCTCCACAACAGTGCCATCAGGAACTGGTTCGGAACAACAATCGGTGTGAGTCAAGGACACAACACTCTTCAACATCTTCCTAGAGCGCATTCTGTCAGACGCCCTTGCAGATCACGAAGGCACAGTCAGTCAGCATAAGAGGTAGAGCAATCTCCAACCTTCGTTTTGCGGATGGATTGGCTGGAGAGGAACAAGAACTTAAACAGCTGATACAGAGGCATGATACCACCTCCAGAGCCTATGGAATGGAAATAAGTGCGGAAAGACCAAAATGATGACCAACAACACCAATGGCATCAACACGGACATCAAAGTCCAAGGCCAATCCCTCAACACAGGATAACAGGAATTTATTTCGCCAAATGACATGTAATAGAAACAATCGGAATATTATTTGGTGTTGGACAATGGCAGAATGTTTTATAATTTAACAACATCTCTCTCTCTCTTTGTCTTTCTCTCTCTTTTACACACACTCACACATACACACATACCTACATACACACATGCATGCACACACACTCGCACAAACATACCCAAAGGCTCGCACACAGTCATCACCTATACTAATACTGAACACACTCTCACACTTACTCTCACAGTGAGAGCATCATTATTACCATAGGATACTGAAATGCATAAACAAATTTAGATATAGTTACACAAATTACTAGTCTAAAGTGATCACAAAAACATTCTGGATTATAACATTAACAGTCGCTGTAGTATCTAGATGTATGTAGGGAGGAGCAGGATGTGCGCATGGTAGGGGAATCAGTGGCTGCGCAGCCAGTGAGAGGAGGATGCGGAGTTTAGAGTTCTCTATCTTACAGTTTGAGGGTAAAAGGAATCCTTAAAGCAAGAAGTGTGGGAACTGATGAACACAATGCATAGCTTCAAATATTTAGGAGCCATTTTATCAGACAATGGGTCCCAACAGGAAGTCCTCTCCAGGATCGCACCAACAACTGCTGCCCTGACAAGGTTGAAGCCCATTTGGAAAGACAGGATCACCAGTCTACACTCCAAGGTAAGGCTGCAGCGCTCCCTTGTCATCTCCTTCCTATACGCTTGCGAAACATGGACCCTCACAGCAGATCTACAACGAAGAATACAAAGCATAGAGGTGAGGTGCTACAGACTTCTGCCTCTGAGCATTTCCTATACCCAGCACATCACCAACAATGAAGTCAGACAGACCATCACATAATTAATCCATTGGACAACACGATGACATGCTCACAGTGGTGAAGAAACAGAAACTCCGATGGTATGGCCATATCATTAGAACATCAGTCCTTGCAAAGACCATCCTGCAAGGCACGGTGCAAGGAGCCAGAAGAAGAGGGAGAAAGAAAAAGAGTTGGGAGAACAACATTTGAGAATGGACTGGCTTGACACTGAGCGAAGCTATGAGGGTTGCTGAGGACAGAGAAAGCTGGAATACGCTGGTTAAACGATCATATGTGGTGCCCCAACGACCTTCGAGTTACGGGATAGGATAGGATAGGTCCGCTTCATGAAAAGTTCGATGTAGTTGGTAGTCATGATAACATTTGAACAGCAAAACAAAAATTGTTAAATTTTATTAGTAAGAGCACGCTGGCTGAATACTACTGATCAATGTGAACACGGTTCATTGATTACCTGCACCACTTCGTATATTTTCACTGACTCAGCCAGTCAGTGTGAATAAAAGTAAAACACCACAAGGCACAAAACAGTGAAAGTAGACACGCGTCAAGTAATACAGCAGCAGAACTTACCAAGGTGCAAAAAACATCACAAAATGATCTTTGGATGAAACAGCTGCTTCAAAAGAATCTTTGTCATAACTGACCGCATCCGTGCCATGATCATCATCAGCTATAGAAAATGACACGGTAAAGAAGAGAGCTAGGCATACGACATTCATCGTGCAGGCCATGTTGACGCTATACTGTCACGTGATCACTGTTTCCTTTATGGTATGTTGCAAAGTTAAACGTCACGACTCAAAATTAAGGCTGTTGCAATAACATAACTAATTGCAAATATAACTAATTCATTTGTTAGAAATAAGTCAACTAAACATTATGATCTTATTAGTTCTATTTTAAAAGTAGTACTTGAACTGTCGCAAAGCAACCGGAAATAGAGAACGAATGCCCACAAATTGTCTTTCCTCTTCCTATTTGGAGTATCACCATTGAGAAGCGTTTAGTTGGAGTCACTTGTTCAAACTTTGCTAAGGCCTTTGGCGACTTGTGACGAAAACTCAGACTAAAATAATGGCTTCCACAGATGAACTTGCGTGTGTTTATGGTGCTCTGATCCTCGCTGATGATGAGGTGGCCGTGACGGTGAGATGATTGACGATTTTATTCTGAGTGGGAACGACCATTTTACCTCAATAGTCCACGTGATACCGTTTCTTATTTCTCTTTATGTTAAGAGTAATCTAAATCTACTAATCTTTTTTTGGGGTTGCGGTAAGAATTAAACTATTCCGGCAAAACTTCAGGTAGCTTTGTCACAAAAATCGTGCTATCAAGTGGATCTGGATCTGGATCTGGATAGCCCGCCTGTGGATGTAGATTGGCGGGTGCGCCACAGAAGCCGATGACGACTATCAACGTGACGTTTTAGGGTGTGCGCATCTTAAAAAAAAAGATTCTTTAACAGTCATATTTACACTTCAGCTGGTCTTCTTGCTGCTGTACCTAGCGGTTTTAACAGTCCGTTTGCCCAGATGTAGGCAATGGGTACACTGTCTGTTTAAAAGGTTCTAATCTAAGCAGTTAAAAACTTGATAAAAACACAGGGTTGTTCACACAGGTTTCTGCCGCCCTAACGCTGCTGAGAAGGCGTTGGGCGTGGGCAAGGTGACGGTGGTATCGTCGAGGTTGTTCCACTCGATCACTGTCTTTATGAAGAATGAGCCCCTGTACTGCTCTGTCTTGGAGGGAGGAGCCTTGAAACAGCGGCTATTGTTGGTTGCCTGTCTCTGTATAATGTTCTGGTTCACATACCCCTCGTACGCTGTGGGTTTGACCCTACGTCTAGTGCCGCTCACAGGAGTGAGGAAGGAATCAGGGGGAAGGGCGGGTACAAGACCATTGGCGATCTTGTAGAGCATCGTCAGCCGGAGTTGCTGGCGACGTTCCTGGAGTGTGGGAAGTTTGAGGTACTCGAGCATCCTGCCAATGCATCCTGGGTCCCTGGACTTGTAGTCCTTGGTAATAAACCTCGCAGCCAGGCGTTGGATGCGTTCAAGTCTCTCAATGTCTTGTTTGTAGTAGGGATCCCATACCACCGACCCATACTCAAGGGTGGACCTAACAAGAGCGATGTAGGCAAGGCGACGGCACTCTTGTGGGCAGTTCCGAAGGTTCCGGCGTAGGAAGCCAAGTGTACATCCTGCCCTCTTGCATAGGCTGGTGATGTGTGGTCCCCATTTGAGGTCTGCTGAGATTTGGATGCCAAGGTAGGGGTTCTGCTCGACCTGTTGGAGGATGGTGTCTCCGAGGCTATAGAAGAAGTGAGACTTGGATCTGGTGGAGAGTACGTAGCATTTCTGCGCATTGAATCTCATCCCCCACTGGGCGGCCCACACTTCTAAGCTCTTGAGGTCGGCCTGTAGGGCAAGATGGTCTTGGAAGGAGCGGATCTGGCGGTACAGCAGGCAGTCGTCCGCAAACAGTCTGACAGTAGACTTCACGGTGTCCGGCAAATCGTTTATGTGGCATAGGAACAATAACGGCCCAAGCACTGTACCCTGTGGGACGCCGGACTCGACCTCTACCTCTTCAGATGTCTCCCCCTCCAGTACCACCCTCATCGTCCGCTTGGTCAGGAAACTGGTCAGCCAGGTGTGGATAGTGCCCCGCACGCCATAGTGGGCCAGCTTGTGGAGTAGCTTGCTGTGCGGTACTGTGTCGAACGCCTTGCTAAAGTCGAGTATGACGACGTCCGTCTGGTGGCCTGCATCATGTGACGACAGGATGTCCTGCATGGTGGTGAGCAGCTGGGTTTCACATGAGTGGCCGGTCCTGAAGCCATGGTTGCGGCTGGATAGCACTCCGTGCTGTTCAAAGTGCTTGTGAAGGTGGTGGCAGATGATATGCTCTAATAGTTTACAAGCGACTGAGGTCAAGGACACTGGGCGATAGTTCTCTGCTTTGTTTCTGTCGCCTTTCTTGTAGATGGAAGATATGTTTGCTGATAGCCAATCCTTTGGTAGTTGTCCTGCCTCAATGGAGGTGTTGAATATAGCAGTCAGGGAAGGAGCGATGGAGTCGGCGCATGTCTTCAGGATGCGGTTCGGGATGCCGTCTGGGCCAGATGCTTTGTTGGGCTTGAGGTTCCTTAGGAGTTTTGCGACGCCCTCGATGGTGATGGTAAGCTTCTCCAGCGATGGGACTGGGGCACCCTTCAGCTCCGGAGGAGGAGAGTCGTCACGTTTCGTGAAGACGGACTGGAACTGCTGCAGTAGTATCTTGGCCTTGGAGGTACTGTCGCTGTGTAGGGAGCCTCCTTTGTAGAGTGGCGAGACTCCAGCGTTGTCCTGTCGGCGTGACTTGACGTATCGCCAGAAGGGTTTGGTGTTGTTTTCCTTCAGACTATCCTCGATGGTTTGGTTGATGTGGTTCCACTCCGCCTGTCGCATCTGGCGTCGACACTCCTTCTGAGCAAATCTGTAGTTTGACCAGTTGCCAGTCTTCTTTGCTTGGTTGTATAGCCTCTTCTTGCGCTGCAGGATCTTCTTCATCTTGCGGTTGATCCACGGTAAACTGTAGTTGCTTCGCCGGAGTGTGGATGGTATAAAACGCTCCACGGCTGCCATGAGTGACGATTTGAAGTGATAAGGCAAGTGGTAGGGTAAGCCATCATAAACTAAAATTTTCTGAAGGCCAAGATTTTCTACTCGTCAATCGGGTTCGTGACTACGAAAGTAGTTGCGTGGATTTAGGGGGAATGTCATAGTTTTTTTTTTTTTAATTCTTCGTGTAGACGGACAGTACTATCGTAAAGAATAAATTTGAACGCAGCTAGGTGACGGCCTGCGCAGATTTTATTTTATTTTCAAATTCACAGTGAAATTCAGTCGGCCTCGCTTTTTTTTCAGCATTTTATATTCATCATTGTCACTGTGTAGTCTTGCCAAATTTGATAAGAGGTTGTTTTTGAAGGATGTATTTTGTATGATTTCAGGCTGACAAACTCGCCACCCTCCTTAAGGCTGCCAATGTCCATGTTGAGCCATACTGGCCAAGTGAGTCCTGTTCATTTTTCTGTATAAAGAGTAATTGGCATTATTTAATAATAATAATTTATTTGTAGGCTATAGCGCAAAATTAGACAGTGTTTCTCGAACTCAAAGTGCTTTTCTCACGCATTCACTTGGACCAATGTCAAAAGCACGAAAGTTAATCTAAATTAAACACACAAACAGCCATTGAAGATGGGGGAGGAGGAGTAGGGATTGGGGAATCATGTAGGTAGGCCACCATCGATAGGATCGCTACGCGCAGACTCGACTCACGTGGTTGCAACCGAGTTTGTAATGCACTCTTGGGGGTGTGCCTCTTCTCAACCAATGATCTTCCTTGTTTCTGGATGAATACCCATAATATTTGACCCACTGATTGGCTAGACATTTACCCATAAGCCAGTATGTTTTTCTTTCTTCTTTTTGAAAAATAAATACTATTTTCACTGAAGAAAAACTGCTTGTTTGGGGATGAAAATCCGCAACTGAAGGGAGTATTGTCCTAAGAAATAAATTATTGATTCGTTTAAAGCATTGTTTTATCTTTTAGACTGCAAATTTTTATTCGATTTCGTTGATCCTCGAATTTACAATTTTTTAACAGTTTGGTAGTGATCGGCAGACTTGTGAGCCGCCATACTGGAATTAGCGTTGGGTAAAACCGGTCTCAAACCGATACAAATGCTGTGTTAAATATACCAGGAGTCGGCTTTTTTTTTTTATATCTTACAGCAATCATTTTTCTATAAATCTGCTGAGTTTGGGCCAATTCTAATGATCCTCGAATTTACTGTTACTTGTTTAGTACTGTAGGGGTCTTAGCAATTTTCGCCACTGCGGCCATGCGCCAATCCACGGCAATAGCGTCATCACGTGACCAGCTCTTTCACACTAGTAATAGGCCTCATACTACTAAGTAGGCCTAGTCGTATCTTGCCTGTTTCTTTTATTATATATTGTTTTAATCTCAAATGCTTGCCGTTTAGTTTTTATTTTCTATTGGTACCAGTTTTATCAAAATCGGTGCGTATTTGCAGGTTTTATGACTATTTGTAAAAAGAGTCGAAAACGGTCACAATTCTGGCGTAACCTCTTGAACCCGAAAGACCGATATATCGGTCTAGCCCTTAAACAGCTGTGCCCCGATAGACCGATAAACCGGTCTCGTAACCTTACCTTAGTCTTGCTGTCCGTACAAAGCTTACTGTTCTTTCTAGTACTTGCTGTTTGGAATAGGGTTATTGAGGGTTATTGGGAATAAGGTAAAGCAAAATGTCTGCGCTCTAGTGCGAGCACAGTGCGTGTTTTTGTGACGTTTACGAAGGTCTACAAATCAAGGAAGCGTCGCTAAGCGACTGTACACAACTCAGGAAGTAATCGATCAATTGTGGGATGATAATGAAGATGAAGAGATGACATTTGAAGTACTTTGGGTTGTCTAACACTTTGGTTATGTTTTCAGTGATGCACAAGTTGCCCGGACCCCGGACATTGACCGCTTGTTTTTTTAAATGTCCGATTGTCAAACTTCAAGGCGGACACCTTGTCCGATGAAAACGATGGCGAGTCGGACACGTGTCCAATAGTTCTTGCGTATTTTGCGGAGATGGCGAACCGTTTATTCAGCGCTAGACGGAAAACCAAACAAGCCCCCGGGACCGTCGTCTACATGCTGAAACGTATATTATATGCCTTATCTCCCTTGTCATCGCCTGCATGGGGTTGCTATTTTTATCCCGAGTCACAAAGCAACACAGCCAAACAGCGCCCTTGAAACATATACAGCTTTGTTTTAATCAATCGGTGCTCGCGACTTGAGTTTACGTTGGATCTGTGTTGGCGTTGTACTTGTACTTTTGGTAAGCAAAACATTCGATCGAAATTATCGGAAATGTCTGCGAAAAAAAAGACTGAAGGCGGATAAAAACCAAATCTCAATAACCGTCTTATTTGCGGGTAATTCAGTTCCCAGCACATTAAAAGAAGCGCAGCAGAGCCTACACGATCTGTGGAGGATTCTTCCGATCCCGATGGTCGCGAGACCGAGAAACCGTCAACTTCGAGTCAGCCTACTAGTATTACTCGTGTTGATCGCGTTTTTTTAGAAGGCGTGGGTAACATTTGACAATGAAAAAAAGGACATGTTCTGTACGGTATTTAAAAGTTCTGGTGTGGCGAAAAACTTGTTTACTCGCGGCTGCGTTAACTTTTAAAAAAAAAGTGCATTGGAAGATCATTTGACTACAGCTAGTCACAAACTAGCAATCCAAGTGCCCCAAGAGCAACAAAATGAAGAGGCTTGTGAGGATCTATTGCTGACAAATCAGGAGGAGGGGATGATCACCACAGCGCGAGCTGTAAACTGGGTAATAAAAGAAAATCTGCCTCTCGCGAAATTTGGCTCTGTTATGCAGCTTTTGAAAGACAGTAAAGCAGAAAACATTCAATCTCTTGATGTCTCAGAGAGGGTACACTGAAAACGCTTCAAAAGAGCATCTTCACCGGATTGTAAAGAAGTGGGCAAGCAAGAGAAAACGCTACATTTTCAAGAATTGAACTTTCACTGTTTCGAATTGCCTCTTTACTGTTCAGTATTACCAAGTAAACAACAAGACTTTTTGGCAACAATGCCAGTGTCCTATTACTTTTTTGTGTTCAGGACATCATGTCCTATTGGTTTTTTGTGTTCAGGACATCATGTCCTATTAGGGTCCCAAAACATGTGCATCACTGATGTTTTGGTTGTTTTACTAAAAGCATGCTAAAAATGCCATTTTTCTCCGGGGAGCCCAGGAGATGGGCTCAGAATTGGTGGGGCATCCAGGGTTCAAAGGGTTAAGATTCCCTATTACAAAACAATTAATTTTTTCAATCGGTAAAAAATTCGTATCTTTTTTATTTATTAACGTATATAGTTGATCTTGGTATCATTTTATTATTGAATTCAAGCTCTTTCCATTGATGTATTACATGAGACAGAGCATGGAATTCTCCGCGATTTTCTGCGGTACAGGACCTTGCTTTTCGCGGAAATCTGTTAAGTTTCCGCGGGAAAAAAAATCTGTATGGAGGTGTGACAGCTAACCGATTTTTTTCTTGTTCTGATCCAGTGAATCTCTAAACAGGTTGCCGTTCTCAAAAAGCGCGATTGTCACTGGTGTAGCTGGGTAGCTTTAGTTGTCAAAGATGGCGGAGAGGCGAATTGTGAATAGTGGTGAGGTTTTCGTGAATGATACTGGTAGAAATTGGTGGAGGTGGGCTTGGTTAGAAGTAAAAGTCGGAGAAGAACTGCTTTCATTTCACATTAGAAAGCTACAGCAATGCAGCCTGGAGAGTGAACGAGGAGAGAAATGAGAAAAACCGGGAGACAAAGAGCAAGAAAGCAGAAGAGCTCAACTTTACACTTTAAAAAAAACTACCATCCAAAAGAAAGGCTACGGAAACTATTGAGTCTGCAAATGAGAGAGCAAGGCAAAAGCATCAGAAATCTCTTGCAGTGTCATCTTCCTGCTTTGCCCCTGTTGAATCAACAAATCTAGGGCTTGAACCATCAACCAGCTAGATCCAATCATCTTTCGTGTAAACAGATTGTGCTCATGCTGCCAGCCAGTCACCAGTCCCCACAAAAAAGAAGCAGAGTTCATTGCTCATTTTTCAAATAAACTGGAATTCACACACATAAACTGTGTATATAGATATATTGTTAAATAAAATGCTCTTTATTTTATTTATGAATAAATTCATTAAAATGTATTTCCAGTCAAGTGTAATCAAATTATTTTGAACTCTATACAACCTTTTTGATAATTCGGTGACCAGAGAAAGAAAAATCTTTGTTTTCACCTGTATAATCATATCTTATTGAAGAAAACGTTAATAAATAAATATTTTTTTAAATAATTTTTTTAAAGGAATGATCTACCTTTTTTCTTGAAAACTCTTCCTGGACAAGACTCCTTGTTTGTGTATGAGGTCTGTTGGATCAGCTTGGGAGTGTTGGACGCTTTCTGTCGGGTGGTCACTAGGGCTTTCTATGATTGTATTATTTCGCACTATAGGCATTTTATATGTATGTGTTTTGTTGATGATTTATAATGGTGTTTGTATTCTATTTTGTTTTTGTAACCGGGTGTTCGCGTAGTCAACCCTCAGCCGTCCCCCGCGTGGGATGTCTTTATTGTAAAGTGACTGGCCGGTGGAGGGCATTCAATTTTCCCACTAGGGTTGTTTCGGCAGATCTTTTATGCGGATCGGGGGTTGTCCGGTCCTGATTTGGCTCGGAAGAGTCCGCTGGACCTAAAGCAACAATAAATCAATCAATCTTGATGCTTCTACTAATGGGATCAGTGAATTGGTCTCACTTTGCACTAGAATAACTTGGGAATCGTTCATCTGATCATGATTCTATTTGGAACGTGGAAATGTAAATTGATGGTTTCCAATAGCTCTTATTTGGAAATGGAAAGTAACTTGTCTTTTGTTTTTAGTTGCCTAGAGTTATCCTGGCGGACATCAGAACATTATGAAAGCTACCGAGCTGTAAGCTTTTCTTTGGGAAAGGGGGTGGTAGTTGCAGGGTAGTACAAGGCCGAACTAGTGGAGCTCACCAGGGTTGCAACTGAAATCGACCTTCCGGAAGGTTTGATAGAGGGCAGAGCAGAAATTTTAGGTGAGATAATGAGGGTTTTTAAAAGGTCTGCACAACGTGGAACAACTCTGGATGCGCATCATCTGGGCAGGCCGGCCGAAGTTGTTTTCCCTCAGATTTTTTAGCAAGGTCTATTCCAAAAACATTTTAGTGCCACGGGTTCGAATCCTCAATAAGAAAGAATCTGTGGGTAGGGAAGGGGCAAGGGGCACAGCAGCCTAAGCTAAGAACAGCAGCTTACTCTTTAGCTAACCACAGTCTGCACAGATGAGGGCGGGTGGAGGCATTTGTCAAGTATGAATTGGTAACATGTAGATTACTTGTATATAGTTTATGTCAAAGTTGAAGCGATAGAAGTGAACTTGGTCAGGCATTTCATAGCGCATGCTTTTAAATTTCAAAGCGACAGTTACCAGTTGCTTCGAATAAATAAATTACTGAAAGGGAATTGCTTGAATAGAAATGACCCTTCAGACCTTTACTGTCGTAAACTTGTAATACAGAATTGGCAGTAGTGGTTCTAGGTGGTGATATCGTCGACTTCTGTTTTAAGATTGCTGCTATGAAATACTGTATTTGAAGTTTAAATTTGCTTTTGTGCAGGCCTGTTTGCCAGAGCTATTGATGGCATCAACATCAAAGACCTGGTGAGGAACATTGGCAGCTCTGCTGGTGCTGCACCTGCTGCCGCCGCCAGTGTGGCTGCCCCAGCTGCAGCTGCAGCAGCTGCCCCAGGTAATGATCATGAACAGCGGTGGTGGTGTAGTTGATGATGATGGTGTTGTTATTGATGATTGGATTTGGATAAATTATAAAGGAATCCTCATCCTTCTTTGGGCAAGAGTATAGGCCAAGGTTCTGTCTGGTTCCATCGCTGGCTTTTAAAGATCCTGAGGCTCGTGTCCTAGACAGGCAAGTGCTGGCTATACAAATCTGGTTCCATCGCTGGCTTTTAAAGATTCTGAGGCTCGTGTCCTAGACAGGCAAGTGCTGGCTATACAAATACACCCAGCACACTCTGGTTCCCTTCTCCTGCCTTATACTCATTCACAAAGGGTTTGTGTTCTGGGCGTCTGACGATACTCTCAAAATGCTGCCAAGTGGATGGATTGAATTAGACCCTGGTATCAACCAGTGCCTTCAGAGGATCTTGAGCGGGAAATGCACTATTTGAGAACATTAAAATAAATAATAATAAATAAATACCTAAAGATTATATTTGAGGAAGGTTGTGAACACTTGCATCGTGGTGTCTCCATGCAGCAAAGGGACCACGTTAAGTACAATTGATAGAAAGGTGTAAAAATAAATTTCCATAAAGTCTGCTATGTTGTATAGGCTTGCGGTACAGTACAATATTCACTGTCATGTGTAATGTATTGTGAGGTTGTCTTTAGTCTTGTCTTTTGTGGTAACAAAAGTACTGCTGCAAAACACGAAATTTACAGAGAATTCTGAGCATTTGTTCAGAATAGAACTATTGGACAGAAGACATTAGTTTTTATAGCTGCATGCATTGTTTAGAGCAGAATAGAAGCACATGAAGCACCCCACCCCAAATAACAAAAGTTACACATGATCCTTAGGTAAGTAATAATCTTACTGTGATGTTTTGAAGTCATAAATTAATTTTGGGCTACAATTCCCATTTCCACGTTAAAGTGGAAAACCGTAGCTCGTTGCTGTCGGTTGATCAAGGTTTGTTTTGTGTGTTCTTCAGCTGCTTCCAAGAAGGAGGAGAAGAAGAAGGAAGAGTCCGAAGAATCCGACGAAGACATGGGCTTCGGTAAGTGTGCAAGTCTTACAACTTTATTATCTCTGAGACAAGATACAAGAAATTCTGAGAACTTTCATTGGCTCACCCTAAGAAATGAAGACATAACAAATAAACATGAATCTTCGGTGACTAAACTTTTAAAACCAAAATTGTACAAAACTGATAGAACTCTTGATTTGTAAAAATTATTGTGTATCGTGCATTTTCTGAGGCTGTGTTGTACGTTCATGGGAGATAATCCAATTGCCAAACTTTTAAGAACACTGATGTAAGTTGCATGTAACAATTGCCTGTGACAATTTGGGAATGGTGAGGAGAGTACCCCCAGCTCTCTCCACCAGAGAACAAACGTTCTTATTATTATATAAAGATTTTAAAAGTTTTTATAAATACATTTGGATGATTGTAGATTTTATAACTTTGTAGTTTATTTATAGGCAATTTATTCAGATTGCGTCATGAATTTAACAGAGACCTACATGTTTTTAATCAATGTATTATTCATGTTTTCATCGATTCGTCTCATATCTGTTGCTTTCTTTGTTTCAGGTCTCTTCGACTAAACGCCATAATCGAGCAATTTGCAGCGCAGTAGAAATAAATAAAAAAAACAATTTACTTGTGTTTTTACCTTTTTATGCTGTTCTTCATATATGTTGTATGGCTATATATCCTAGGAGCATGGATTAAACCTATTGCCATGTTGAACACTAATTTGAGTCTTGGGCTTTACTTCCAAGAAGATTAGCGCAAAGGGAGATAATAGGTTACATCCAGTTTCCTAGGAATTAGCCAGTTGTATTTTCAATTTCCAGTCTGATTATGTAGACTTTTCCATTCTACCTTGTTACAATTTTGCTGTTTCTACTTTAGATATACTTCATTCAACTCGCTCATCTCTCTCTGAAATGCATACAGGGTAACCAAGACCTGTGAAAATTCCTTCTTCATTCTCTCAGAGGACTAAAGCCTATTATCGCTTAACTGCAGTTTTTATTAAGAGTTGCATTGCTCTCTATTTAACTCGGTGGTTGACTGCTGAAAAAAAAGGAATCGTCGTACCTAATTGTTATGGAAGGAGGGATATATAGGTCTTGAATGTTTGGCTAAGCTGTGTGCTCACGAGAGATTCTATCTGTTGCATGGTTTGTTATTGTCAAGCTACTGCTGACACTGTCAAGGCCTGAATTTGTTGACAAAATTAAAAATATAATGGAAAAAGTAAAAATAAATTAGTGGGTCCCCTTGATTAACATTCTTTTCCAAGCTCCTTTATTCTTGGTTAATGCACAAATAACCAGCACCGGAGTTGAATTTGACTTCAGTTCTGTTGTAGATATTTTTCTACAGCGCAAATGACTGGAGAACATATTGGAAACCAGTTTTGCTTATTGGGTAGTTGATTGATTTTAAAGTTCCTAACCTACAATGGCCATGAAGAGTGTGATGTTCAATTCCTTCATCTAAAATGATTGCCCATAAGAAGCTGGTCTCGATAATTCCCCCCATTGCACACATTTTCTTTGCAAGCTCTTAAACAATAAGGAATTTATTAATAATGATATATATATATAACACACAAATGGATCTGCATGCTCTGGAAAAAATGTCATGTATATATAAAAATACAAATAATAAATTAACCTTCCCCATGGTCCTGGGTACAAACTTGCCAACACCTACATTACAATCGTCACAACTGTAACAGTTTTGCTTATAATCCATTGAAATTTAATGACTTCGTTAATGACTAATTTTCGCATATATTATGAGCGCTGTTTGGAGCTTATGTTCTCTTCCTTCTCCCAGCTGCACTGCTGTTCTGGGCAGACTGTTCCTCTATGTGCCTGTCAAAAGACCTCAATCGGTCCTCTCTGTGGGCGAGGATACAGCTGCTCCCAAACAGAAACAAAACATCGCCAGATTCTACAAATTGACCAGTCCATTCTCGAATGGTGAGAGGACAGCATTCGAGAATGGACTGGTTTGACACAGCGAAACCATCAGGGTTGCTGAGGACAGAGAAAGATGGTTAAACGATCATCTGTGGTGCCCCTATTAGGCACATCGAGACACAGTCTGCCTAGAACAACAGTGCAGCTGGGAGAAGAAAGAGGACATCAGCTCCATCCAGCACTCAATCTACACCCACAGCAAAGAAGTCTGCCACTGCAAATCTAGATAGAAAAACCATGCTGTCCTGCGTGCCATGTAACAACTGGAAGTCGATGACCATTATCTGTCATGAGTGCATTTATTCAAAGACCAAATGGGCGTCCAGCAGGCAGCTCAGCAGTAAGCAATGAACTGCTAGAGCAAGGTTGGTCTAGTATACAGGACTTCACTGTTGGTCATATTGCACCTTTTTAAAATATGATTCTGATTTAATCAGAATTTCTGTGTAATTCTGCATCCTTCTCGGCCTCTCCCCTTTGTTACTTGTTAATCCATGAATCCATTGTTGCAGGGAAGAATAGTTCTAAAACTACACATTACTAAACTGCGACTGTGTAGACACGATGTACGGGAAGGAGAAAAGACCAGATCGAATATGCGAAAAGCATGGGTGTGTAGACACCCACCTCATACTTGGTGTGTAGTACGGGGAAGTCGCGAATAACTTTAGAAATTATTGTAAAGGGATGCAACTCTTCCCTGCTATATGTCATAATCAAGGTTATTGCCCTTATCACTTCGCGAGTACCTCTCGAGTAAATGAAGTTCGTACCCCGTTGGGGTGCCGGGGGTTTCAGTATAAATAGTATCCCCACTTTTTGGAAATTTAGTGCTTTAAATTCCCACTGTCGCTGTCTTTCTCATTTGCTCTTTCTCATTCCTGCTCTTTTCTATCAATCTGCTATACTATCGTCTTCTTCGCTAGACCAGTCCTACCTTTTTTCTTGAAAACTCTTCCGGGACAAGACTCCTGCAGGGCTGGCGTGCATGAACGAACTTAAAAGCCGACTTAGACTTAACGCTTCACTAAAACATGCTACTTAAGTCTAAGTCGGGCGAATATTGGACGCTTTCTGCCAGGTGGTCACTAGGGCATCCTATGATGTTATTATTTAGCAATGTAGGCATTTTATATGTATGTGTTTTGTTGATAATTTATAATGATGTTTGTATTCTATTTTTTTGTAAACGGGGGTTTGATAAGTTGGGGTGAAGCCTCAGCCGTCCCCTGCGTGGGATGTCTTTATTGTAAAGTGACCGGCTGGTGGAGAGCTTTCGGTTTTACCACTAGGGTTGTTTCAGCAGATCTTATTTGCGGATCGGGGGTTGTCCGGTCCTGATTTGGCTCCTCAGAGTCCGCTGGACCTAAAGCAATAATAATGTAATGTAATGAAGTTCGTGAAGAAAAATGAACGAAATTCTTGTCGACGCAGTGTTTATAATTTATAGATTACAGGCATCACAAGCGTCAGGTAAAAAACAGGCGATCGGATTGCGATTGTGATCGGAGTCTATACTAACACAATACAAGGAGTATAGGCTCCGCT
Organism: Oncomelania hupensis; assembly: GCA_036898135.1. Taxonomy (NCBI): domain Eukaryota; kingdom Metazoa; phylum Mollusca; class Gastropoda; order Littorinimorpha; family Pomatiopsidae; genus Oncomelania; species Oncomelania hupensis. The sequence continues at coordinate 20,294,612 of CM072526.1, read as the reverse complement.
GACATTCCGATACGGGCGCTTCCGGGTACGTGCGTACACATGGTACCTTTATAGACATTTCTTGATATTCTAAAGCTCTCGTTTGCCGTGCAAACTCCTTGAAGTCGATCTGCCCATTCCCTGAAACAGGTTAGCGATGACATCATCAACACTACCACAGCCACTATCTTATTCTCCTGCTTCTCCTCCTCATCATCATCACCACCATTACTACAATCGTTCTCACCAATACCCCCAACATCATCACCATTCTCATCATCATCCCTTTCGTCGTCGTTATCGTCCTCCTAATCATCATCACCACCACCTCCACCGCTCTCACCACCACCACCACTCTCACCACTACCACCAACATCATCACGTACATTCTTATCTTCGACATCCTTCTCCAATCATCATCTTCACCATTCTTACCATCATCATCATCATCGTTGTCGTCGTCAGCAGCACTCATTGTCGGCATCAACTTTTTTGAATTCTCTCTGGGTAGGTTATATATATATATATATAGCCCAAGAGTCGTGATGCACGAGCAAATTCCCGCCGCCGAGATCAGCCCGTTACCGTTACTGTCCACCTCACGAAACGCTTTGTCCATAACTGCAACAAACACAATGCCATACATGACAAGGCAAAGCAATGCAGTAACTTCCAATCCAACATAACATCAATGAACATTGAAGTTTATGAATAAACATCGAAATTTATGAATGAACATTGAAGTTTATGAATGGACATTGAAGTTTAACCTCCACGCCCATCATTGGCCATATGGCGCACGGGGATCACCATCACAAGGGACGATGGGTAAGGACCTAAATCAGCACTGATCCACCAGAGCAGTCATACTGCTAAAATGGACATGATTGATTGATTTATTGTTGCTTTAGGTCCAGCGGACTCTTCCGAGCCAAATCAGGACCGGCTAAAATGGACAACGAACACTGGCCACTTTTATGTTGCCCACTGCGGGATTCGAACCTGGGTCATTGGTGTGCTAGGCGAACGCTCTACCACTTGAGCTACGGCGTTGGATCAATACAATATAATGAAATTCACATTATTTTATGAAAAGGAAGGGTCTAAGGCATATGAAATCCATTCAATTATCTGCACTATTTTTTATTTTTTTTTTTGCATTAATTTTGTAATATTAAACCTAATCAGTAACATCGACACTTTGGTCATCACCATCTTCATCATCATCTTGTCTCCTTCCACAAATAATCAATCCAGCAGGAGCAGCAGCATTTTCGTAGGATTTTATTATTATTATTATTATTTAAAAAATGCACTGGATCTCTATAAAATTCTAACCAAACTATATCCACAGGGGCCGGGCATTAACCAAAGTCGATCGTCGATATCACAGCGGTAGCAGCCTTATGTATTCATCGTTAGAGCTATGCTACCTAGGACTGTACGCTATTGCTATTGAGGATCCACTTTCAACGTGTAATGCCCTTGTGTTATACCCTAGCAGGGGCGGATCTTGTTCTTGTGCACGTGCACACCCCCTTGGCGGTCAAAAAAAAAAAAAAAAAAAAAAAGAAAAGGAGGGAGAAAAGGAGAAGAAAGAAGAGAAAAAAAAATAAATTACTAATTCTCACTCACCACACAGTTTCATGTACCTCCAAATTATTATTTTTTTTGTGTGTGACCAAACTTGTACATGCAACAGGTCAGTTTTGAATAAAACTGATGTGAGTGGCTATTTCTTGTTTTATTTGTAGTAACTTTATCTGTCTTTGTATAAGCCTTTATGCAAGATGTTCTGCTATTGTACATTTTATCACCAGAGTTTGCAGAGGGGTGTTTGTGTGTGTGGGGGGAGGAGGGACTAAAAGAGGGCTTTTAGCACAAAACAATACTATTTTCAGTCCTTAAAATAATGCCCAAAATGCACCAGATTCCACAGATTTTAACCATTATTTTCAAATTTTTCCGGACCCCCCTAGTACACTCGCCTGCTTCGCATTAGCTGTGCACACCCCCTCAACAATGGAAAGATCCGCCCCTGGCTTCGTTCATTTCTTTTTAAATTTAATATTAAAAAACGTTGACGATGATGATATTGATGGTAGCCTAATTATGATGATGATGACGTTGTTAGACGAGTGTGCCTTTGAGAGTGAAATTTTGGTTATTGTTTTGCTGCTAATACCTACCTACGTCGTTCTTTCCTGTCAGCTAACCGCAGCTAGGATGACGACAATGATCTTGTCCTCCTCGTCTTTATTCCTTCCACACCTCGTCCTCTTCGTCCGTCAACATCATATTAAAAAAGTTTGTTGTTTTTTTTCTCTCTCTCAGTCCATTCCATGGCTTCAACAGTCAAGTTCCTGCCTTGTCGTTGTTCGGGCGTTAGACCAAGCTTGTTCTGCAAAGCAACAATGAAAAATATAAAAACGATTAACTAAAAATAAGATGAAAAATAAGTAGGCGCTTTCCCCAAATCACCAATCAGACTCAAAACGTGGCGATCTGCAGGCTTACTAGCATATATACACTGATATGCTTCACGCACACTCACAAAGGAAACAAAGCGCACCTCTGTCACTATCCAACGTGTGAGGTAAATGCGGGGAGATCGCTATTACAAGACAGAATGGAAATATAATTTTATTTTCGAAGTTTAAATTCACTGCATCCAATACTACTCACTTGATTCTTCCATTCATTATCATGTTGTTGGTTTTTTTCCTTTTAAAAGGACGTGCACCCCCACAGCATAATATTATCAGCTTACTATCATGTAGTACGAATGGTGCCATTCATCCTGTCGACAGTTGCTAGCTTTCATAAAATCGACATTTTGTGGCGTGATTATACCTTTTTTCTGGTTACGTTTTTGATTATTTGGATTTCTGGATCTCGCTCGTTATTGGCGCAACATTCACCTTTCTGTATGTATGGAAAACCCCCCCAAAAAAATAAAAATAAAATTAAAATTAAAATTACAGGACGGATTGGTGAAAGTTTTTAGACTACAGTGAGCGGGTGCTCCTCAAGGGTGCTGCACTGTCTCCTCCTTTCCAATCTATTCCTGGAGAACATAGAAGAAATCCTCCAGGACTTCCACACTACTATCTCCATTGGAGGGAAGACCATTGTAGAACTTTCGCTTCGCTACTCCAACTGACTGTTTAATTTGATTTGCCTCTTGTCTTCCTTGGTATTTTATGTTCTTACCTGTTGTGTGTGTGTGTAGGTGTGTGTGTGTGTGTGTGTGTGTGAATGTTGCGAAAATGTTGGTATGCACCTAGAGTAAAATATATTTGGCTAGATTTGGTGGGATACAAATATTCGTATCATTATTATTATTATTATTATTATTATTATTATTATTATTATTATTATTATTATTATTATTATTGTTGTTGTTATTATTGTTATTGTTATTATTATTATTATTATTATTATTATTATTATTATTATTATTATTATTATTATTATTATTAGTTTTGTTGGTTTTGTTGTAGTGGTTATGTTGGGGGTGGCGGCGGCAGTTTGGCGATGATGATGATGAGTTGATAGGCTCTGCTGACGGACAAAGTCTACCGCTTTTGCTGCTGCTGATAATGATGATGATGATGACGGTGATGGTAGTGCATGGTTGGCTGATTAGAAGAGTCTGTTGAGAAGTGGAGCTTGTTCGTAAGCCTTCTATATCGCATGGTACCACGAGCCAACTTAATGATGATGATGATGATTTTGACGACGACACCGACGATGATGATGATATTGATGGTAATTATGATGAAGATGATGATGACGCTGTTAAAGACGAGTGTGCCTTTGAGAATGAAAGTTGTTGTTTTGCTGCTAATACCTTCTACATGTACGTCGTTCTTTCCTGTCAGCTAACCGCAGCTAAGATGACGACAGTGATCTTGTCCTCTTCGTCCTGATTCCTTCCACACCTCTTCGTCCGTCAACATCATCATTATCATTATCGTCGTCGTCATCATCATCGTCATTATCATTGTCGTCGTTCTCATCATCGATCTCATGATCATCAGCATCATCATCATATATACCCACCACAGGCGCTTGTATCTGGACACGCGAGCGCCTATGACGCGTCTCCCTTTGGTAACTATAATACAAGGTCCCAAACAGAAGCAAGCGGAACTGGCGGGTCATCGCAGTTTTCAAATTTATATAAACAAACTCGAAGAGTTCTTCCCAAAGAAGGCAACTCATTCATTTCAGCAGTGATTCACGCAAACAAACAAAATAAGAACGATGCTCTGTCTATTTTGAAACCCGTTACATTTCGATAAAATTGTCAAAAAAATGACCTTTTTCACAATCGCTTCACGGAAATGACCTTTGTTTACCGAAACTATAACTTCCGTAAACGAGTTTCGTTTAAACTGTCAATGTCCGTCGGTTCTCAAGAACGATTTCAAGCGTGCAACTTTCGCTTTTGGGATGGATGCCAAGATTTTTTTGTGGTAAGAGCTTAATTACAAGAAACATATTGAAATATAGCAAACGTGCAAACGCCGCTTCCATTGCTATTTTAGGGTTGCACTAAAAATGATGACGATGAATGAAAAATAAAATCTGCACTAGAGCATAGATCTATCTACACAGTTGCAGTTCAAACCAAGGTAGGTCCATGCGTGACAAGATCAACTACAATGTCACTAAGCATTCAGCTGTGCTATAAAAGACTTTTGTTGTTGTTTATTCCTTTTGAGACCTTTGTGTGTGTAATTAATCCCCACCCTCTCTACCACCGTTTCCCCCTTAATAAATATTTGTGTAGGCCGTTGTGACATGAGATTGTGGGAGCATCTGTGTTTTGTTTGTTTCGCTTTGTTGTTTAATTATTTATTAATTTTGTAGTATTTCCGCATATTACATGGTAATTATAATGATCCAGGATAAGATAGAATAATATAAAAGTCATGTCAAGATACATGTCGTAAAAAACACTAGTATGATAGAATAATATAAAAGTCATGTCAAGATACATGTCGTAAAAAACACTAGTATGGTGTTTGTTGTGTCAGTTTTCATCAGTACGACTTATATGAATTGTTCTTATATAGCCATTTTCCAGTTTAAGAGCTGCTCAAGTTCCAGTTAATATTATGATGAATGTGAGCAAGGTAATCACAACAGAGGGAAAGAGAAAGTATTAATAAAATGGAAAACATGAAAAAAAGAGAGACAGACAAACAAAAAGAAACGGAGACAGCGAATGCAAAAAGAATGGATGACAAAAGTGTCATCACATCAAAGAATAACACTATATACGTACTTTTTTTTTTATTTATGTACTTTCACTCTTTGTTCACCTTTTCTTGAGCGGATGAGGAAATACAAATATACACTAACTGTACACTGCTTTCGTTTATTAGCTTTAAATTACAAATAAAACAAGTTATTACGAAAATTTCTATGTAATTTGTCAACATTATTACACAGATCTTTTCAATGTGTATGCAAGTAATAAATAACAAGGGAATATAAGAAGAAATAAATACATGAAATAAACTAATCAATGAATCCCTTAATGTATTTAAAGTTATTTATAGTTTTTTCATAAATATCAGTTATTTACGTATTTTTACACTTTTATTTTCTTTCCCTTCATACTAACTAGTATTGGGAGAGTACAGCAACACTGAAGCAGTATTTTACCTGAAATTTTCAGTCAGTCATACCAATATTTTGTGTTTCCAGCTGCATTCACATCTCCATAGAAGATCAAACCATGACTTGTGATGAATAAATTCAACGACAAAGCTGTATGTTTCATATTACCAAAGAAAATGTTACAAAAAGAATGTTTAGCTTTTTACCAATTCTTGTTGATGACGAAGAACTCTCATAGAATACTGAGTGTACAGGTTTTGATTGATTGATTGATTGTTGCTTTAGGTCCAGCGGACTCCTCCGAGCCAAATCAGGACCGGACAACCCCCAATCCGCATAAAAGATCTGCCGAAACAACCCTAGTGGGAAAATTGAATGCCCTCCACCGGCCAGTCACTTAAGACATCCCACTCAGGGGACCGCTGAGGCTTTACCCCAACTACTCGAACCCCCGGTTACAAAAACAAAATAGAATACAAACATCATTATAAATCATCAACAAAACACATACATATAAAATGACTATAGTGCTAAATAATAACATCATAGGAAGCCCTAGTGACCACCCGGCAGAAAGCGTCCAACACTCCCAAGCTGATCCAACAGACCTCATACACAAACGATGAGTCTTGTCCAGGAAGAGTTTTCAAGAAAAAAGGTAGGTCATTGATCTAGCGAAGAAGAAGATAGTATAGCAGAGTGATAGGACAGATCAGGAATGGGAAAGAGCAAATGAGGAAGACAGCGACAGTGGGAATTTAAAGCACTAAATTTCCAGAAAGTGGGGATACTATTTATACTGAAACCCCCGGCACTCCAACGGGGGGAACTGTTGCCGCAGTGAATTAGTCATGCCTACAAAGGCAAGACAGGTTTTCAACTGGGGCTTTCACTGTTCCCTTTATAGGTTAGAACAATCTACAGTAGGCTGTACATGGGTGGCAAGATCATCCACTAAGTATTCAGCCGTGTTATAAACGAGCTATCAGTTGCTGTTCATTCTCTTTGAGACTTGTTTGTGTTTAATTAATCCCCACCACCTCTAGAACCATTTCCTCTGACAGTAGATTGTGGGAAAGTCTGTTGTATTTGTGTGTTTTGCTTTATTCAACTATTTACTTATTCATTTGGAATGTTCCCAGCACCTTACATGTTATTTATCACATTGAATCATTCTTTTTTTTGTGTGTGTGAGATATGTGCGCTATATAATTCTATGTATTATTATTCATAATGATTATAGAATGATTTGAAAGGTGGAAGATATGATGTAAACGATCATATCGTGTTGGTTGTGTGCAGTTTCCAGTTAATATGGTGAATGCAAGCTAGGTAATCACAACAGTTAGAAGAAAAGAGAGAGTATTAATACAAAAAAGGACAACATGGAGAGAGAGGAGAGAGAGAGAAAGAGAAAGAGAGAGAGATAGTAAAAAAAATAAAATAAATAAAGAAGTTGATAGAAGTGTTGGCATATCAAATAATAACACGATGCAACATCTACTATCCACTTATACGTATATTTATTATATTTATTACATTTACGTACTTTTGCCCCACTTCCGTTATGTAGAGCGAATGAGAAAATACGCACATATACATATCTGTACATTGTTTTAGTATTATTTGCTTAAATGTAAAAGAAACAAAAAAGTTTATAAGAAAATCTGTGTAATCAGTCAATATTACTATACAGCTCTTTCCGATAATGTGTAATAATAAAATTAATAATTTATTAAAACTGATACTTTGCTCTAAAGCTCTCACACGCATTCACACTCACATGCGTTTTACAAAAAATGAATACATTTCTGAAAGACATTAAATTATAAACGACATTAAATTATAAACAAACAGATATTGTATATGCAAAGTAAACTTAATATTCAGATTAGGCAAAAAGTGTGTTTGAATAAAAAAAAAAGAAATTCGGAGCAATGGACCGAGCAAATGGCGGACAACCTTGTTTCTACTGAAGAATGGCTCATGATAATATTAATAATAATAATAATAATAATAATAATAATGTATTTTATAAAGCGCAAATTCAAACTGACAATTTGCCCAAAGCACTCACACCACACTTACAAATGTGAGCTCACGTTAACAAGAAAAAAGCACACATTTTTTTAAATAAAGAAGACATTACAGTATATACATAAAAATAAATATAGCACATAATTAAACATTTTTTTAAGTCTTTACATACATTACAGTATAAACATGCAGATAAATAATAGCACAGATAATAACACAGTAAAATACTAAAATGCCACCTCTCCCTTCTCCTCCCACAATGACATGTATATTTACTCTTCCCCCCTCCTACCCCCTTCACCACTGTTATTTGGAGTGAATGAGTAAATACACATACATACATAACTGAACACTGTTTTAGTATTATTCGCAGTTTAAAATGTTTTCTCTCATAATTTTGAACTAAAATCTGTGTAATTAGTCAACAGCGCTACACATACCTTTCTCATAATAATTATGTATGTGAAGACTAAATCACAAGCAATAAAATACATGAATTGAATTAATTTAATAAATGGATCTCATAATATTCATTGTTTTTTTCATTAAAATATAAGTTATTGATGTATTTTAACACTTTTTTCCTTTCTCTTTTCACTAGTATTGGGATAATACAGCAAAACAAGCAGAACTTTACCAGAATTTTTCAGTGAGTCATACCAATATTTTGTAGTGATATAGCAGCTGCCCTCAAGCCAACCATGGAACATCAAAGCATGACAACTTGTGATAAATAAAATTCAAGTACAAAGTTGTATGTTTTATTAAGTATTATTTAGGTTTTTCTTTAGACAAAGAGAACGTCACAAAACAAAATGTTTAGCTTTTCAGCTAATTTTTGTTGAAGAGGATATTGGGTGTATTGGGACACTGCATAACATGACTGCCACACACTGTTCATCACAATATTGGTATACCATTCCAACACTACATTGTTAATAAACATGTAATACTATTTTTATTTTCTAAATTATATTTCACCTTTGCCATACTTTTGTATGAATCTGACACAAAATAGTCAAATTTGCTTAAAACTATTCGTCATTATGACATAAATTGTAAGAGCTTACATGCTACCAGTTTGCTCCCCCAGCAAATGTTCAAAACCACAACTAATATTCAGTACGTTGGGTTTTGGCGTGCCACAGGCTATGACTATGCCTTACCCATGGAAAGCAGCCCAGAATTGCCTGATAAAAATAACGTGTCAAAATAAAAATATAAAAAATGCACCAAGTTGTCAACAATGATTCATTTCCGAGGAACAGATTAATGAAATTTTAAGTCTCAAAACTTTGGTAAACTAGTAAACAAACCCTATCCAATAAACATCTCAATAAACTTCGCCCAAACTCAGCAAGATACGGCAGTGGGTGTAAGAGGAAGTGGGGGATTTGAAGGGGGATGGAGGAAGGGTGTTGAGGGATAGCAAATTTTTATTCATTTTAAAAGTGACATAAAAACATGTTTAAAAAAGATTGTGATACTTTAAATAAATTATAATTTTTTTGGGGGGTGGGTGGGGGTGGGGGTATTACTAAAATAATCCTAATTCATTTTGTATTGCTCAGCGGTCTGTTGGCGAAGTGAGGCTATTTAATCCAGTAGCTTGATGTAAGTCTGCATCTGGGCAACTGCACTCTGTTTCATCCACTGGCTGCAGTTGTTAATCCAACGTTGTTATGGTGTCACTAGTCTGCTTTTATTCAGCTCAGCAAACACAGGTGTGGTGTCCGAAACATGTTCTGGGCTGGAAATCTGTGGAAATAAAGAAATAAGAACTGTGATTTCAATTATACAGACCAAGATATGTATATTTTTTTTATTTCCACACTTAATAGGAGCCAAAGGTCTAAGGCGGGACTAACTTGCCTTGTCCACAGGCCAGAAACCAATGGCGCCTGACAGGTGTGGGATCGATCCAGCATCTGGGCGTTATGTTTCTCAGAATGTTATTTACTTTCGACTCGGGCAATGTTTCAGGGGTTTTCTCCGGGTACCAATTTGCTCCCCCAGCAAAATTTACTAATATTAGGTAGGTTGGGCGACTACGCCTTCCCCAAAGAACGCTAGTTAGTTATTCATTGCTTACAAGGTCCAGCAGACTGCAAAGAGCAGAATCAGGACCACAAAATCAAGACCACAATATGCCGAAACAACCCTTGTAGTAACACTGAAGGCACCACATCCCACGCAGGGGACGCTGAGGCTATATTCTAATTATCTAACCCCCGTTTACAAAAACAAAATAGAATATAAACATTATAAAATATCAACAACAAAAAAAAAACACACACACACCCACACCCACATATGAGGAGTTTTGTCCCTGAAAAGTTTTCAAGAAAAAAGGTAGGTGACTGGTCTAGAGAAGAAGAAGATAGTATAATAGATTTGATAGGACAGAGTAGGAATGAGAAAGAACAAATGAGAAAGACAGCAACAGTGGGAATTTAAAGCCCTACATTTCCAGAAAGTGGGGATACTATTTATACTGGATGAACCCCCCCATCCCCCCCCCAAAAAAAGTTTAGGTCGGGCCCAAAAATTAGCGTTGGTCTGAATATCGTAAAAGGACATTTCTTGGGGGAGGGGCCTAACAGTTTTGTTTAAAACTAAAATATTGTCTTATCTCAATAACTGAACCAAATTTATCATTTATTTGTTTTCCTTGATGGATACTTTCATTACTGCTAAGCATGTTAGATAAATTTTCATTGTACTTTTTCAAAGGTAAAGGTCATTGTGCTTTTCCGTTTTTAAAACACGTTTTCTAAAAATTGGATGAGCCGATTTTTGATAATTTCTTGCTTGCAGACAGTTTATATTAGTGTCCTATAAGAGGGTTTACATGAATTTGTGTATGTTTCACTATGTGTGTGTCTGTTCCTATTCAATAGTAATAGTGTCCTTATCGTTCTATAAACTGGTGAAACTAATGTTCTGCAATAAAGAACTATCTGAAAAAAATTGTGAGCCATTGTAGCAAGAAGGATAAAGACAATTGCATTTCATTTTAATAAATAAAAAAAATGGGGGTGGGGTGGGGGAGAGGGTAGGAGGGGGAAGAGGGGGGGGGGTAGTTTCTGAAACCATATACAATCTTTTTGTCTCACCAACGCAAGCCATTTTGTTTTTTTTAAGCTGACCAAGCTTCTATCAACTTTAGTATCACTGAATAAAAAAGCTGCCTCTCAAGTTATTTGCAGACAAATATGAGTTGCATTCTGAAAACTGTCAACAGGTTGCACATATTTCTATAGATTACTATCTTTGGCTCTTATAAAATCTAATACTAATGTTAAAGAGTAACGTAGCATTCTGACTTTCAGCATCCATGTCTAATAATAATAATAATAATTATTATTATTATTATACTTAATAGCAGTTTAAATTAGCTCTACCTCTTCAAGTCCAGCTCATCTTGCCCAGACTCACAGTCATAAGTGTCATTGTTATCTCATGTCCTTTGTCTGGTAGGCTGATATGAAACATGTTGTCTTATCATAGCCTGCAAAAAAAATATACAGTATGAAGCTTTATCCTCAATTACAAATTTACAGGGCAAAGTTACCTCATGTCCAAAAATTTTCAAAACTTAACTTTTTAGACAGGCAAGTCAGTATTTTTTCCTTTGTTTGGTTATCATTGTTACGGCATTCAAAGTACTTTGTTTTCATAACACAAACATGCAAGTCTCACCAGGCGTTCAGGCTATAGCCCATTTTGGTCTTGCAGCCATTTTCCACTCAGAATAAAATTGCACGACTCGACTGATTAAGGATTTGATAACATTGGTTTTGTACATTTCACTGTATAATTTTTATAAACTATAATACAACTTTATTGTCCAAAAAATAAAAAGATACAGAAATTTGCCTTTGGAAAACTCCGTTGGATGAGAGTATAAGGTCTAGTTTGTGCATAAATGCATTCCATCGCATGAACTGTAAATAGCTTGACACTCATTGCCACTTACACCCCCCAAAAATCCAGAAAGTACTAGGTCCCTTTCCCCACATCCGGTTGCCCAAGAGTGTCCTCAGCTCTCTAGTGTAAGACGATAGGCAGTAAAAAATAAAAATAAAATAATAATAATAATAATAATAATAATAATAAGAATAATAAGAATAATAAGAATAATAAATGAGCAAGTTGGCGCCCTAGGGGCTTGAATTAGATCCTCTGTCACCCAATGCCGTGAGCAGTTCTTGAGCTCGAAAAGCACTACAAGTTTAAGAGCAATATATACATAATACTAAAACAATAACTTAAAAGAACAACAAATGAACATTATCTATAATATTTACATACGCAGTGAAAATTCACATCATGATGCATTGATGGAACTCCAATCTGGAATGTTGTAGAGGGGAAAACATGGGAGCCCTCATCTTTATAAAGGCCATTGGTGACTGGAGGCAGCTGTAGAAAATCTCCTATGACAATAACTACAGACCACCACAACATTGTTTGCTTCCCCTGATGCCAGGACAGTCAGTACAGCATGTTCAACCTGAAAAATAGTAGTTAATAATGGAATTCATATATATATATATACAGCTCAAGTACATACATGAACATTATAATATATATATTCATTTAATAATTTCAAGTAATCACTTTTATATAGCGCTTTTCCAGCTCAACAGCTGCTCAAGGTGTTGGCCGATACAGGATCTAACTCAAGCAGCCCTAGGCACCCCAATAAAATATGAACACCAGTACTGAAATACAACAGCCAAGTGCTCCCTCATAATATAACCCATCCAGTGATCCACACACACCTACCATCTAGAGCATTGCACATCTAAGTAGTACAACATTGCACGTCTCATAATTACAAACCTTTACAATAGCTCAATTAAACTTTCCACATATATTTAAAACCAAATTCATATATTCAGCAATAGTACTATTAGTAGTAGTACACACACACTCACATGCATAATGATAAATACACAAAAAGTGTCACCCTCTAAACTTGATGAATATGGATTAAAAAGTGTTTTATTTTCCACTCAACCATCCCCCTTCCCTCTCCACCAATGCATAAAATCCCTAGATAACTAATAAATTTATCTTTTACTGGTTACTGTTGTAATTTACACTGAAAACATGTGATTATTGATTAGCACAATGAATGATTAAGGCACTGAATGACAATAATAACATTTGAAAAAGAAACCTATCTGATCAAATATTTTAGCGCTCATGATGCTGATTTCATCAACAATCAGCACATTGGTTGTTAATAATTTGTTGCATTTTGAACGGACATCTGAGACGGCCTCCTCTGTAGTGTATCTCCCATCAATGATGCTTGCCCACCGTCACCGATGCAAAGTTTCGCCATTGCCATTGGCGTTGCTGCTATTCCATTTGAAACAGTAACACTAACAGCAACTTTCTTTCTCAATCTACCAGGTATCATTGCACTTCCTCGCAAAAGAAATGTTTTGACACTGCCTGCTTGACCTAAAACAGCCACTTTTGGCCCAGAAATTATCCGATCGAAGGCATTTTTCGGACACTGCAATGCTGAAAGCGATGAGGTTGTAACGAATGAGGAGTAATTTCCCTTTTAAGTTTTAGTCTTGGCAAAACGTGCGTTTCCGTGAAGCGATCGCAGAAAAGGTCGATTTTTTGACAATTTTATCGAAATTGAACGGGTTTAAAAATAGACAGAGCATAGTTCTTATTTTGTTTGTTTGCGTGAATCACTGCTGAAATGAATGAGTTGCCTTCTTTGGGAAGAACTATTCGAGTTTGTTCATATAAATTTGAAAACTGCGATGACCCGCCAGTTCCGCTTGGTTCTGTTTGGTACCTTGTATTATAGATAACCAAAGGGAGACGCGTCACAGGCATAGGCGCTCGCGTGTCCTGATACAAGCGCCTGTGATACCCACCAACCCTCTTGAGCCAATGACTGGACTATGAAGGGGAGATCAGGACCTGGATGAGTGGACAGATTAATTAAGATTACTTCCCTCTTCCCGTCTCTCATCCAACCATTCCTCTCTCTCTCTCCGCTCTGTTTCCATTTCCTTTCCCTCACACCGGGGGTTTCAGTATAAATAGTATCCCCACTTTCTGGAAATTTAATGCTTTAAATTCCCACTGTCGCTGTCTTTCTCATTCCTGCTCTGTTCTATCAATCTGCTATACTATCTTCTTCTTCGCTAGACCAGTCACCTACCTTTTTTCTTGAAAACTCTTCCGGGACAAGACTCCTTATTTGTGTATGAGGTCTGTTGGATCAGCTTGGGAATATTGGACGCTTTCTGCCAGGTGGTCACTAGGGCTTCCTATGATGTTATTATTTAGCAATGTAGGCATTTTATATGTATGTGTTTTGTTGATAATTGTATTCTCTTTTGTTATTGTAAATGGGGGTTCGATAAATTAGAGTACAGCCTCAGCGTCCCCTGCGTGGGATGTCTTTATTGTAAAGTGACTGGCTGGTGGAGAGCTTTCAGTTTTACGGTTCCACTAGGGTTGTTTCAGCAGATCTTTTATGCGGATCAGGGGTTGTCCGGTCCTGATTTGGCTCGGCTCGGAAGAGTCCGCTGGACCTAAAGCAATAATAATGTAATGTAATGTAATGTCCTTTCCCTCTCTCTCCCTCCCCTCCTATATTTCCCTCCATCAAACTCTCTATCTCTCCAACCTATTAATAATCCCATCCCCACTTTTCTCTCTCTCTCTCTCTCTCTCTCTCTCTCTCTCTCTCTCTCTCTCTCTCTCTCTCTCTCTCTCTCTCTCTCTCTCTCTCTCTCTCTCTCTGCGCTTTTAACTTTGCACATATCCGGCGATGCAGGTCCTTCACGACCCATGTGTTTTATAGAGCCCCCAACATGTATATATTCTTCAACCGATGATACGGGCCGGGTATTCCACGACCCATTCGTTTTCTAGGGCCCTCGAGTTGTTTATTCTGCAGCCGATGGTGCGGGTCTTCCACGACCAACAAGAAGAGAGTGTCCACAGGCGCTTGTATCAGGACACGCGAGCGCCTATGCCTGTGACGCGTCTCCCTTTGGTTATCTATATAATACTAGATAACCAAAGGGAGACGCGTCACAGGCATAGGCGCTCGAGTGTCCTGATACAAGCGCATGTGAGAGTGTCATATTATACATGCCCAAGATATTTCCCACAAAAATGACAGCCCAAGGAGATTCAATGTGTTACTCACTTCTTCTTCTTCTTCTTCTTCTTCTTATCATTTATGGTTGAGCAGCCACAATCAAAACGTTGATTCACCTGCTGCTATAGGTTGTTACTAGGGGGTTGCCGTGATTTCCATGGTATGGTGGTGGGTAAGAGGGAGGGTACATACACACACACACACACACACACACACACAACACACACACACACACACACCTATCCTATCCTGTAACGAAGGTCGTTGGGGCACCACAGATGATAGTTTAACCAGCGTACTCCATCTTTCTCTGTCCTCAGCAACCCTGATGACTTCGCTAAGTGTCAAGCCAGTCCATTCTCGAATGTTGTCCTCACACACACACACACACACACACACACACACACACACACACACACACACACACACACACACACACACACACACACACACATCATCTACACACCAGAAGTGCACGTTTTGGGGCATATTACTTCCTCCGAACTCTGCACGCCTTGAAGATTGTGTAGGCCTACGCGTCGGTGTCTGTTTTGCAGGTGTCAGTGCAATTTCGGTTTCACTTTGTCGCTGATAGATCTTAAGATTAATTTTGTGAAAATGACAGCAAATTCAGTTTAGTGGTAGATGTATTTAAATAGCACTATAGGACCAGATTTTGTTTTTTGGTTAACAAATTATATCGTGTCACATGGGCAACAAGCAAGTATAGGACTACGTACCCCACACTTTTGAAGATCTTACTTAGCATGCAAATTGTTGAAGCATATCATGGTTTCATCAACAATAAGAACTGATACTTTTAGAGAAACAGCATCCATTGTCGACAACAACACGGGTTTAGATGACAGCGCTCCAGCGAGACTCAGCTCGTCGAGCTAGTGGATGATCTGGTCGACAAAATAGAAGAAGACCTCTAAACAGACATGCCTCGACCGGGTCAACCATAGCCTGCTCCTCCACAAACTGCGATGTTACGGGGTCCAGGGCAACATACTCCGTTGGATAGAGAGCTTCCTGTCAGACAATTGTTGTTGTTGAATGCGTCACACCAGTCAGACTACACGGAGGTCAGGAGTCCCTCAAGGCTCATTATTAGGTCCTTGCCTCTTTCTGGTCTATCAGTGACCTCCGGGCCCTTTCATCACTGTCCAAACTGTTCGCCCACAACACTGCTTTCTACAGAACCATCTCTTGTTAGGAAGACCAAACCCAGCTATAACACGACGTCGACCGCTTGGCTGAATGTGAGGCAACCTGGGACATGCAGTTCCACCCAGGCCAGGTTCCGACTAACTGCACGGTCACATGCTAGATACGGGGGCATCAACAAAGTACCTGGGAGTCACACCTCAGATGGAGATCAACTGGGACCAACATTTTGATGCCGTTACTGCCAAGGCCAGCAAAACTCTCGGATTCCTGCTGTGGAACCTGAAGATATAGCTTCAATCGAACTGCAGGAAAAGGCATACATGGTCTTTATCCGGCCCATCCTGGAACACACCAGCTCAGTTTGGGACCCTCTTCTGCAGAGGGACAGTGAGAAGATGAGACAATGCAATGACGGGTGGCGCGCTTCATTTTGAACCGCTACCACAACATCTCTAGTTTGAGCGCTATGATTGACTGTTCAGTCTGGTATGGTCTACTCTCTAAGTCCCGACGAAAGAAAGCCAGACTGTGCGTGTTGAGGAAAATCAGAAATGGACAAGTCCAGGTACGATACAGCAAGCTACAGCCCGCGTCTACCCGCATGCGCAAAGGCCATGACCATCAGTTCCGACTGATCCAGTGCAGGACAGACTACAGGAAGTTATCGCGAACGCGCGCGCGCGCATTTGTGTGTGTGTGTGTGTGTGTGTGTGTGTGTGAGACA
This sequence comes from Oncomelania hupensis, assembly GCA_036898135.1. Classification (NCBI taxonomy): domain Eukaryota; kingdom Metazoa; phylum Mollusca; class Gastropoda; order Littorinimorpha; family Pomatiopsidae; genus Oncomelania; species Oncomelania hupensis. The sequence continues at coordinate 20,277,912 of CM072526.1, read as the reverse complement.
GAGAGAGGGAGAGAGAGGGAGAGAGAGTTATTTACAGCTTTTTATCATCTAGAGAAATTGAGGCTCACACTGCCGTTGATCCTTTGTTCTACTTTTAGGCTGGAGATGCCGCGCATGATAGACCATCTCCTCTTTCATAAAGGGACCTCCCAGAAGAAGGTGTACAGGGCTCTGTTATGGAATTCCCTTTGTAAATTATTATTTTCGATTTTGTCCCACTTTCAGCTAAATAATTTTCATATAGAAAAATATTTTCTAAATACTAATTTGTTTACAAACAATGTAAGATTTCTGTTACACGGTTATTTTACCAACGGATGCTTGAATCTTGATAAGTATAACTCAGATTCGTTTATTCACGCAACCTGTTCACTCAGCAGCAAGGCAGGAGTCGTCGTATGAAGTTTTCCAACTTTATTCAGCATACATCAACAACTGCATACAAGATCACTTTCCAAAAATCACTTCAAAAATCATCATCAAAAATCTCCATAAATCAATCACTTTTTTACTCTTTTCACAGGCACAGTGCACCGCTTATATAGTCTCTCTATAATCGAGAGAAAGTTCGAACATTCCGGCATGACGCAATAACACCCAATTAAAATAAAGCTTGTCACCGGAACTATGCACTGTCTTAAGTCATAAAACCTTATTTAGGATAGAAGAATCTCTTACATGTAGCTATTAGTAGATTTATCTAGATGCTTCGATCGATAGTAAACAAGTAATTCTAGAAAATTCTCCAATAACATCGACCAACGAAATTTATTAACTTATACAAAGCTTCTTTTAACAACAACAACGCAAAATCAAATCAAAGGTAAATACACTCTGTTATTGCATGCCCTGCGAAACAAAACGATCGATCTATCGTGCGCGTCTCAAACGTAACAATTTATCTAATATATATATATTATAATATATAATCTATCTATCTATCTATCTATCTATCTATCTATCTATCTATCTATCTATCTATCTATGTATATATATATACACACACCTACACACACCTACACACACCCACAGACACACACACACACACACAGAACAGGTATACACTTATCGAATGGTTAAATAATTACAGTAAAAACACAGCCATGCAAAGCAAAAGATAATATGAATACCAAGAACCGAGCCGGTGCCGCCACCATCCATGAACAGATGACGTGACTTGGTAAAAGATTATGGGGATGGAAGGGAGGAGGAGTGAAAATTACTGAGTTTGCGTGTTAAAAAGGTGGGTCTTTAATTGGCGCTTGAAGGAAGAAAGTGATGGAGCATGTCGGAGTTGCATCGGTAGTGAGTTCCAGGCAGTTGCAGCAGAGAAAGAGAAAGATCGTTCACCGTAGGTCTTTGAGTGAACACGGGGGATAGAAAGCAGTCTTGTATCAGAAGAAGAGCGGAGTTGTCTTGCAGGAGAGTAGACAGAAAGAAGGTCAGTAAAGTATGAAGGGGCAGAACCAGTGAAGAATTTGAAAACAATAGTTGAGAGCTTGTACAAGATGCGAGCTCGAACAGGGAGCCAATGAAGAGATCGGAGTAGAGGGATGGCATGGTCTCGTTTTTTAGCTTTAAGAACAAGGCGGGCGGCAGAGTTTTGGACTTTCTGAAGTTTTTCAAGAAGGTAGAGAGGGGAGCCAGAGAGGAGAGAGTTGCAGTAGTCAAGTTTGGATAGAACAAATGCACAGACAAGAGTGTTGGTTGTTTCGGTTGTAAGATATTGTCGGATGGAGCTAATGCGGTGAATTTCGAAATAGGTAGAGCGGCATATGTTGGAAATGTGTTGGTCAAGTGACAAGTGTCACCGCCACGACTCTCTCCGGGCAGACGCCACAAACAGACAACTTCCACACGCAGACAACCCAGAAAGAATGACGATTACCCGCAGACGGAAGTGATAAAAACACAACAAATATATATATACAACTTTCAAGCTATTTATTCATTCATACCACACACTCATACACATACAACATTTACACATGAAACAAAGAAAATGGTGATGGAACAATCAATGGGTCGATGGACAATGGAATGGTATGTCAGATGATCGAGGGTTGCTAATCAACCACGTCTATGTATCGACTGTGCACAGCCAGTGTCCGTTGCACATAAACAGACGAAGGGGGGGGGGGGGGGGGGTTCGAGCGTTTGGAGAGGGACAACAAAGAACGGGCCCACCTGGCGGAATGAAGTCCTTGTCGAAGTCCCCGTACGTATCCACTCCCTCCTCGTAGCTGTTATCGGACCGGTGCTGACGATGTCCAAACGTGGTGGCGTCACTGCCGCCACTCGCTGCTGACGATGATGATGATGATGGTGGCGACGCCGTAGTCGCGGTAGCCCTGCCACCGTCGACGTCTCCCAGCTGGACTCCTCCAGTCAGCTAACACCGCAACGTCGAGGCTAGGTCCCGTCCACGGACGTCACAACCACCACGGAAAAGGTGGGGTTGTGGAGTGATGATGATGTAGACGATGATGCGGACGTAGACAACGGGTGGTGATGATGATGCTTGGTCCACACGACCAGGTGCCGTCGTCGTTGTCGCTGGACGCTGGTCAACGTCGATCCACGTTACCCAGAGACGAACTGGTGAACACGAACGAACTTTCGAACCTGCAACATGCTTGTCGTATTGTTAATGTCATGTCCACCTGATTCTGTCCCTCCCTCCTCACACTCTCCCCCCCTTTTACACTCACTAACTTCTGTATCTTGAGGAGGCGCAACTGCTGTCCACTTCACTTCCCTTGACTACTATTATTGTCACTTGTAATCAAACACATAATTCATAAAACTCAATGAAACTATGAATGCATGAAATGAGCAATGCTGCAAATGAATACATGTAAACATCAACACATTATCCATCTCAAGCAACCACAACCACAACAACAGCAACCACATCCATCCTACCTTCATCACACTTCACCCCCATTCTCCTCCCTCATTCTCCCTCCTTCCGTCGCACTCTTCCTTTCGTCTGCCTCTCCTCAGTGCAACCATCCTTCCCCCAGCCTCACGCACAGCTATCGTTCAACACCCCAACAGCCGGCCCTCGGTCATAGGCACAGTAAGGAAAATACCACCATCACACTTACCCACACGGTCCGAATGTAATAGTACCTGTAGCCAGCCCTTTTCCCTGCTTGTCTACACAGTACTCCAAGTAAGGTAATCCAGTGTGTAGTAGTTTCCGTTAGTGGACAATGACCTCGACACTAACCTACCACAACACAAAACTTAGTTATTTGCTCCACACTCTTCCCCGAGCTTGCTACCACAACTGTAACACTTCCAACTAGGTTTCCTCTTGGAACCAGCTATCAATTACGTCGACAACTGTCCCTCCCTTACTTCCAGAACAAAACCACCCAGAGAAACAAGACCGCACGTCTGTCTGTGTCTCTGCCAAAACCTGTTCTGACAATAATGAGTAAACTTCTTCACTGGCTGACCGACCTTACGCTGTTTAGTCACGATTCGCACGCATACCCATGAATACGATAGCACGCAGTAATTACCCCTAACTCAGTAACCCTCCACACACAGACTGCTCGGTTTCATCACAGCCTGCCCTGTGACACCCCCTCCTCCCAAGACGAACCTACGGAGAGTTTCAAACTTAATCTTCCACAGGGTCAGATCTGCTGAGGAAATCCGCTTCTATGTTGTCTCTCCCTGGAATCGGTCGAACTGTGAAGACGTAGGCCTGCAGCTGCATAGCCCATCGGGTGAGTCTGGCACCGTTGAGGTGCGTCCGTCCTCAAGATGAATTCCTTGTCCAGGTTCGGTAACTTGACCACTGGCTCACTGGTCAGCGCTCTCTTCAAGTCGTCGAAGGCTTTTTGGCAATCATCCCCCCCCCCCCGTTGACCTCTCCCTTCTTCCTTACCCGCACGATCGGTGCGCTGTACGGCGATGTACAAGACTCGATAACCCCCAACTCCAGCATCGGTTCCACTTCACCCTTGGCGACCTCCATCTGTGAAAATGGTAGCGGATGCTGATGTACACGAACGGGGTCGTCGTCAGTCGACACCACCTCGCACTCGTCCAGGTTGGTTAGCGGCAGTGCTCTCCCATGTAGCGCAGACAGCTCCGTGTCTATCTGTATGTCCACTGGCCCTTCGCCCGCTCGTAGCGGTATCAGTGGTACGGTGCCCTGGTAGCTGATATCTGTCGTTCCCTCTGTTCCAGCTTGGTCCAACACGACGGCCACCGTCGTCTCTGGTTCTGCTCTACGTTCCATGTAACGCTTCAACTTCCTGTTCTTGCCGGCTCTCTGAAACGGTACCCTCCTGACTCTCCCCTTCGGCGTCGTCCGCTGGCACACGTCGCATGAAGCGCAATACTTCCTCACGTCACGGCACATCCCTGGCCAGTAGTGCTCGGCCCACACGCGATCTAGGGTCCGCTTGGCTCCCAGATGTCCAGCCATAGGCGTGTCGTGCCCCATGCGTAGTACTTCGGACCGAAGCTTGGTTGGCACCACCAACTGACTGCGATCCACTTTGTCTTGTCCTGTATACTCGCGGTACAACAGGCCCCGCTTCCAGACAAATGCCACTTGCCCCTTGCCTCGTTTCACCTTCCCTGCCTTCCGGTCTGCTAGCTGCCGTACCTTCGCAAGCTCGCCGTCTTCCAACTGCAGTTGACGAATCTCCTTCGGCGTCGCGACGACGTTCTTGCTTGGTCCGACCGCCAATGGTTCCGTAGCGCTTTGCTCCTTGGCTGCTTGTCCTCGAGTCTGCACCGCGCAACACTCGGCGTCCCCCTCGGCGAATACGGGCAGTGGTGTATCACGTTGCTGTTCCGTCCTCGCCCAGTTGCCGATCACCACTGGGTAGGTTAAGTCTGGCACCACCACCACCTCCACTCTCCCGGTGTAGAATGGTGACTCAAACTGCACCCACGCTGTCGGCAGTGACCTGGATAGCTGTCGAATGGCGAATCCGACACGCCGCGTGCGTCCCGTGTACTTGAGGTCGGCAACCTCTCCTTCCCGCAGACAAATCAAGTCGGCCCCCGTGTCCCTCACAGCCGTCAGCGGAACACCTTCCACTACCACTTGGCTCTGGAACCGAGGATCTCCCCTCTTGCCTGCCTCCTTCAAGATGCGCAACGCTGCTCCACTTCGCTCGCTGCGTTTCGGACAATCCCGCTTCAAGTGCCCTTTCTGTCCGCAGCTGTAGCACTCCCGCTTGTCCGGCGAGTTGGGTCGTGGTCCCGCTGGCTTGCGACCCTCGCTCTTATCCCTGGGTGTAAAAGGTTGACGTGGTGGGAAACGTAGGTTGGTTCCCGCCCTGGCGTCGACGTACTGCTGTGCTAACGTCGCGGTCTCCTCCACCGTTGCTGGGTTGCGTTCGCGCACGAACGTGACCAGTTCTGGTGTCAAACCGTTAACCATCTGCTCCATCAGCACTAAGTCCAGTAAGTCCCCATACGTGGCCTTCTTGTTCGCTAGTCCCATCCAGCGCTCCAGGAACAACTCTGACTTCCGCAGATACTGTTTGAAAGTCTCTGGTGGCTCCCTTCGTAGCTGGCGAAACTTCTTGCGATACGTCTCGGCCGTCAGGTTGAAACGCACCAACAACGCTGCCTTCAGGATCTCGTAGTCGGCAGAGTCGTCCTCGTTCAAGCCAACGTAAACTTCCCTCGCCTTCCCCTTCAGCAAGGTCCCCAAGCGAATAGCCCACGTGTCCTTCTTCCAGTCTTGAGCCTTGGCGAATCGCTCAAACTGACACAAGTAGGTCTCTAGGTCGTCCTTATCCTCGAAGAACGGTAACCTGAGCTTGACCGTCTCGAACTCGGGTTGACGATTCCTGCGGTTCCCGGCGCCTTGCGACGTCAGCTGCGCCATCGCTAGCTCGTGCGCCATCTCTCTCTCCCTCTCTCTCTCTCTCCGGTCTGCATCTTCCCGGCTCTCCCTAGCCGCTTGGTCTATCGCGTAGTCTAACGCTGCCTGACCCTTCAGTCCTTCGCGCTTGGCGAGCCTCAAGATCCTCTCCATCGGCGTCTCGTCCGCGAACGGTCCTGTCCTCGGCGTCGGTGCCGCCTTGACCTTGTAGATCGAACGGTAGGGATTAGCCTCGAACCTCTTCGGCCTCGTTGCGTCGCTCAGACGATCTTGGTCTCCGTAGAAATCAGCGCCTAAGGACATCCCGCCGGTCGCACCAAATCCCGTCACAAAAGGATCACTCACTGTGTCTCTGGCTTCGAACGTCGTCAACTCGTCGTCTGCTGACCCACGACGCGATGACCTGACTGGCGATCTCCGTTGCTCGATCGCAAAAGGTAGGTCGGTGACTCCTGTATCAACCGCTGCCGTCGTCGCCCGCTCGTCCATCGTGACACCCACGCGAGAACGCGTACGAGCCGCGATCGGTGACACTCCTTCAGCCTCCTCGATCGATGCCATCCTGCTTACAAGGAAAGCAACAACAACCAACAACAACAAGTCAACACCCCTAACTATCCTTCCTAACCTAGCCTAGCCTGAGATACTAACTACCTAACTAAGCTATCTTCTTACCTATCACCCACCTCCTCCCACTCAAACAGTGGAAACTGGCCCGCGAGGTAGCGAACCGGTTGGAGAGTGCAATGGCCTCTTCCCTCACGTGTGGTCGAACCCAGGCCGGCTGTGAGCCTTCGCTAAACAGCACCTGACTCCCTCCAACCACCCGCTGGGGTGCACACTCTCACCGAATCACGCCTCACACACTCGGACACCACAAGACAATTACAAGACAACTTCACGTCTGGGCACACTCATCTACCCTGCATCTCCACCATATGTCACCGCCACGACTCTCTCCGGGCAGACGCCACAAACAGACAACTTCCACACGCAGACAACCCAGAAAGAATGACGATTACCCGCAGACGGAAGTGATAAAAACACAACAAATATATACACAACTTTCAAGCTATTTATTCATTCATACCACACACTCATACACATACAACATTTACACATGAAACAAAGAAAATGGTGATGGAACAATCAATGGGTCGATGGACAATGGAATGGTATGTCAGATGATCGAGGGTTGCTAATCAACCACGTCTATGTATCGACTGTGCACAGCCAGTGTCCGTTGCACATAAACAGACGAAGGGGGTAGGGGGGGGGGGTTCGAGCGTTTGGAGAGGGACATCAAAGAACAAGAACGGGCCCACCTGGCGGAATGAAGTCCTTGTCGAAGTCCCCGTACGTATCCACTCCCTCCTCGTAGCTGTTATCGGACCGGTGCTGACGATGTCCAAACGTGGTGGCGTCACTGCCGCCACTCGCTGCTGACGATGATGATGATGATGGTGGCGACGCCGTAGTCGCGGTAGCCCTGCCACCGTCGACGTCTCCCAGCTGGACTCCTCCAGTCAGCTAACACCGCAACGTCGAGGCTAGGTCCCGTCCACGGACGTCACAACCACCACGGAAAAGGTGGGGTTGTGGAGTGATGATGATGTAGACGATGATGCGGACGTAGACAACGGGTGGTGATGATGATGCTTGGTCCACACGACCAGGTGCCGTCGTCGTTGTCGCTGGACGCTGGTCAACGTCGATCCACGTTACCCAGAGACGAACTGGTGAACACGAACGAACTTTCGAACCTGCAACATGCTTGTCGTATTGTTAATGTCATGTCCACCTGATTCTGTCCCCCTCCCTCCTCACACTCTCCCCCCCTTTTACACTCACTAACTTCTGTATCTTGAGGAGGCGCAACTGCTGTCCACTTCACTTCCCTTGACTACTATTATTGTCACTTGTAATCAAACACATAATTCATAAAACTCAATGAAACTATGAATGCATGAAATGAGCAATGCTGCAAATGAATACATGTAAACATCAACACATTATCCATCTCAAGCGACCGCAACCACAACAACAGCAACCACATCCATCCTACCTTCATCACACTTCACCCCCATTCTCCTCCCTCATTCTCCCTCCTTCCGTCGCACTCTTCCTTTCGTCTGCCTCTCCTCAGTGCAACCATCCTTCCCCCAGCCTCACGCACAGCTATCGTTCAACACCCCAACAGCCGGCCCTCGGTCATAGGCACAGTAAGGAAAATACCACCATCACACTTACCCACACGGTCCGAATGTAATAGTACCTGTAGCCAGCCCTTTTCCCTGCTTGTCTACACAGTACTCCAAGTAAGGTAATCCAGTGTGTAGTAGTTTCCGTTAGTGGACAATGACCTCGACACTAACCTACCACAACACAAAACTTAGTTATTTGCTCCACACTCTTCCCCGAGCTTGCTACCACAACTGTAACACTTCCAACTAGGTTTCCTCTTGGAACCAGCTATCAATTACGTCGACAACTGTCCCTCCCTTACTTCCAGAACAAAACCACCCAGAGAAACAAGACCGCACGTCTGTCTGTGTCTCTGCCAAAACCTGTTCTGACAATAGTGAGTAAACTTCTTCACTGGCTGACCGACCTTACGCTGTTTAGTCACGATTCGCACGCATACCCATGCATACGATAGCACGCAGTAATTACCCCTAACTCAGTAACCCTCCACACACAGACTGCTCGGTTTCATCACAGCCTGCCCTGTGACAACAAGTAAGAAGACAGAATGAAACCTAAGTTGCGGGCATGGTCAGAAAATGAAATGGATGAACTTCCTACTGTGATGCTATTTGGTAAATCAGATTTGTCTGATTTCTTTTTTATCAAGAGCGCTTCAGTTTTGTCATCATTGAGCTTTAGACGGTTTTCGGACATCCATTGTTTGACGTCAGTGATGCATGCCTGCATGGACTGGACGGAGGCGTGTGCACGGTCAAATTCAATGTCCTTACTCAGTTGCAGCTTGTCAGTGCACATTTCCTTGATTCTTTCTTTACAGTCCTCGTTTGTTTCACCTTGAATCCTATCAAAGCCATAAAACAACAAATTGTTTCTTCTAGACCGTCCCTCTAAATCATCAGTGAGTTTTTCCAACTTCTCCATTCTCTCCAACAATCTGCTTTAATCTCTCCTCAACACTTTATTTCCACTTTGTAAGTCAATCATTTGTTCCTTTAGATTGTCAACTTCATTTTGCAATTGACCCACCTTGTTTTGGATAGCGTGAATATGGTTCCTCACCTCTTCTAGCTTGCTGTTGACGCCGCTGTCGATGGTGTTCAACTTGGCCATCACGTCCATCAACGTCGGCTGTACATCGGTTGCAGCGGCGGCGTAGCTCAGTCTCGTTTGTTGTTTAGAGTTGGTGGCAGTGGTGCTGGCGTTGGAAATGGCGGTACTTCCAGTGGTTTTGTTGTCCCCAGGGCCCGGGTTCTGCTCCACGTCGCCGGCCCTCAAAAGTAACAGGCTGCCCCAGAAAAAATAGGACAAAACCGTCCCCATGACAAGGCTGGTCGAACGACGTTTCAGCGATAAAACTCGCATTCTCATGTTCTTGTTGAAAACGGCCCTCTTCGTCATAAACTTTACAAAAGTAAACATGAAGGTACCACAGACGGCTCGAAATGCAACGGTACAGGTAGGCATGATGCGACAGAATTGGTGAGCACAAGCTTAGAAAATATTGCACGGTCAGAGCGCAGTGAAAACACGTCCTACCTCTACGAGCGCTTGCGACACACTCCCCAGCACAAGTGGTTGGAAATGAGAGAGGGAGACTCTGTTTCCTGGGGCGCGTACCACACGCCATGGACAACACGCCAGGCATATCCAGTTTGATGCCGTTATTTCAGGAGAATTCAAAATCTCCTGCAATGATCAAGCATGCCATAGACCTTGTGAGAAATGCAGTTGATGTCCTAAATCCTGTGCAGAGCCCGGTCATTGCTCTTGATCAACCTCTTTTTGCAATCCACCCAATAGTTCTTGAGAAAATGGGGTCTAACTTTTTAGTCATATGATATAAGACAATAGTGTTGGGAGGAAACACTCGTTCACTTTGAATGGCAATTAGAAGCTTTCTGATCACAAATGTAATCGAATTCAAGGTCATTCTTGGAAACAAAAGACTCCTTTAATTGGCACTTCATGTGTTTGGTGTCAGTTGCTCGTTGTTTTTACAAACGATGGCAAGGAAGTCCAGGATGTGCACAGGTATCCTGGCTTATAGGCACTGAAAGGATTAATAACTAATTTTTTTTTCTTTGATTTTGCATCAGATATTTCTTTTGCACAAAACATAGTACCTTTGTACAATTTTTTTTTAAATTTTGGACCAGTGGATCAATCAAAATAGGCTGTGAACCTTAATTTGAGAGTTACTGTCGGTGACCATTTCGAAATTCATCTGTAAATAGATCATGAATCGAAATTTTTTAAATCCCTGTGTGTTAAGCATGTGAAATTATGTCTGTGCCAAAACTTGGTGTTTGTAGCACAAAACTCTATATCTGTGCAAAACTTGGTGTTTGTAGCACAAAACTCTATGTCTGTGCAAAACTTGGTGTTTGTAGCACAAAACTCTATATCTGTGCAAAACTTGGTGTTTGTAGCAAACTCTATATCTGTGCAAAACTTGGTGTTTGTAGCACAAAACTCTATATCTGTGCAAAACTTGGTGTTCGTAGCACAAAACGTTCAATTACGCGACAATGAAGCCCAGCTGCTAATAAGGCTTGATGTTAGGGACCGATAGGTGCCATGTACATGGACTGGTAAGTGGATTGGTCAGTCAGTCAATAACAGGTTCAAGGGAAGTAACCTTTGATTAATGACGATGACCCTGAGGAAGGAAGGGAGAGGAAGAAAGATGACAACAAGAGAGAGAGAGAGAAGGGGGAAGAGAGATTTAGTCAATAATAAATATATCTATATCTATCTATATATCTTGGACAATGACTATAATCAACTTTGGAGAGCTGGACACAGTGAAATTTCTTTAGTTATATATTATGTATATGTTTTTATTTTTTATTTTTTTTTAATGTATAATATTAAAATATTATTTTTGTATATGTATTTGTATGTTTATGGATCTTTTGAGAGTGTGAAGCCTTATAGGTTTGTTAACCAGTGTGTTTATTATGTATCTCGACCGGTAGAGTACATAAGGAATTAAATGTACAGATTACTGAGTTAATCTTATATTTAAACATGAAATGGATATTGGCTGTTGTTGATTCATATATTAATCATGGGGAGTTCGGAAGAACTGCACAGCTTTCCAAGTATAGTGGGTGGGGGACTTCTGGCATTGTTCCATTAGTTCACGACTATACTAGTTCATGTTAATGTAGTGTGATGGGGAACTTTCATAGTTCACGACTACATGAGGGAGAAACATACTTGATTAATGAGCTCTTTTTGGACGAGGTATACTCACAATTGGTCTATTCTGTTCTGTGGCGTTTATATCCGATTAATTTCTAGATTGATGTTTCATCGTTTCAATTCTTATTTTTGATTTAGAATTTTAAGAAGCAGAAAAAAAACTTCCCTTTTTGGGGTCCGTTTTTTTTTTGACGGGGGGAAAGGGTGGTGTCACAGGCAGCATGTTATATAATATTCTAATTCTGCGCCTGTGCCATTGGTGATTCTTTGGTGATAGTTTATGATAGGAGTTGATAGGAATGAAGAGGGTGGAAAAGATATCGGGTATTGCGCAGTAGTAACTGTAGCTTTGTCAATAATTATGTATTCGGTCTCATGTGAGCGATAACGTATTTTGCGTGGAATTGCCAATAGTTACGGGACCTATATATAGACGTGTAAAGCTCATAAACGTTACGGATTTGAATGCGAGCGAGATAGGCCGAAGCAGACGAATTACATTTATAAACTTTTTCCATCATTGTAATATTTATCTAAATTGTTTTGGCTGAAGTTAGGGCACAGTGAAGTGAATATTTTGTGATAGGTGTTTTCCTCTAAATTTAATTGTAACAAAGTTCGTTTTGAAAGTTATAAATTATAATTGTGAATTGTAACTTTAATGCTTCAAAACGTCTGCTTCGACACGTGTGTGTGAGAATTTATTGTTTGGATACTTTATTTGGTGTGTGAAGGTTGGTAGTGTTAATTTTGTTGGAGGTTTAGACTTTATAATTTCTTGAAAGAATTTTGCTTATTGGTAATTGAAAGAATATATATTAATTACGTAGAATATAAAGTTTGATGTAATAACGTTTGTGTAAACTATTTTATGTTTGTGTTACTGCGAATGAAAGAATCCGTCATAAATTAAGTTAGAAATTCAAAGCAGGTGTTGTGTGAATTAATTGTTTCCTATAACTTCATTCTTCGCTGTTGTTTAGGAATCAATAGAATAATCTAATTAAGTTGCCTGGATACGAAAGTTACTTCCCGCTCTTATTTAATATGCCTGGGCATCGCTAGGTTACAGAACCACGTGATTGACCACGTGACGAGGTCTTGTGCCTCCATCTTGTTTGTAGACCGGTTGGCGTCTGGAAATAATACAGAATACAGAATACAGACTCTTTATTGTCCCCACAAATACATGTACCTGCAAGGAAATTCTTATTGCAGTGTCCATCTGCATATAAACTCTCAAACAATAAAAACCACACTAAACTGAAAATAAATAATGATGATATCTACAGTGATTAAGATCATAACGTTATCACACACCCACACACCAACACACAAGCACACGCGCACTATCACACACACACACACTTTCACATATTTATAAATATCTATACATACATATACACATATATACATATACATACACATATACACCCATACACTTATATATACATACACACACACATATGCATTACATGTCACTCAAACTAACAATAATTATAAAATATAATATAATAATGCATGCCTTAGACTACATTATAAAATAAGATATTATTTCACACACACACACACACACACACACACACACACACACACACACACACACACACACCCACATGTACATAGCCTGATTTCTTGCCCACTGTCTTTGTTGATGAAAGACTTGGTTTAGAAGAACAGTCTGCTGACCTACTGAGCAAGTCACAGCCTATGAGCCAATCCCCAGCCTCCTTGTCGTGGGGCACTGTTGGCCAGGCGGATAGCCATGGGGAGGAAGGAGTCACTGAATCGAGAGGTTCGGGCCCACAGGGAGATTAAGCGCCCTGTGTTGCGCCTCGACACACACCCAGCAACAGTTTCATGCAGCGGGTGAGACACATCTGCTTGAATCTTGCTGATCTTCCTCAGCGCCACCCTGCTGTAGGTCTCCGCCAGGGGTCTAACCTCCTTCCCTATCACTTTAGCTGCTGCTGAAGTGACTCTGTCCATCCTCTCTCTATCTGCCAGCTTGGTGGAGTTGTAGTAGCATAGTTGATTGAACAACAGTATGCTCTCCACCACTGACTGATAGAATAGTTGCAGGATTGTGCTATTGACCCTGAACTGTCTGAGCTTGCGGAGGAAAAAGAGTCTTTGGTTTGCCTTCTTGCAGCAGGCGTCCACGTTTGCAGACCAGTTTAGCTTGTTGTCAATCACCGTGCCAAGGTACTTGTATCTGTCAACTATCCGGACTGCTTCGCCCTTGATGGTGAGTGGCTTGATGGTACTGGACTTGAGGCGGAAATCAATCACCATCTCCTCCGTCTTGGCAACGTTGAGCTCCAGGTAGTTCCTGTCGCACCACTCCACCAACCCGTCCACGCCCAACCTGTATGCCGTCTCGTCGGTGTTCACCAATCCTGAAAGGGATGTGTCGTCGGCAAACTTGACCTGGATGTTGCTGGGGTCTGTTGAGCGACAGTCGGCATTGTAGGTGGTGAACAGGACTGGGGATAGCACGCATCCCTGAGGAGCCCCAGTGTTAGTCATCAGTATGGAGGACATGGTAGTGCCAATCCTGACCCTCTGTGGACGTACTGTCATAAAACTGTGGATCCACCTTATCAAGGTCGGGCTGACATCCATGGCCAGGAGCTTCTGCGTGAGGAGATGTGGCTGCAGAGTGTTAAACGCGCTGGAAAAATCCAAGAAAAGGATGCGCGCATAAGTTCCCCGTCTATCGAGGTGTTGGTACAAATGGTGCAGCATTGTCAGGATGGCATCCTCTGTGCCACGACCCTCAGAGTAGGCAAACTGCATTGGATCCTGGTGCCTCACTGTTTCTTCTCTGAGATGTCTCAGTGCAATCTTCTCAGCACACTTCATCGGAATGGAAGTGAGCGCCACAGGCCGGTAGTCATTTAGCTGGGACGGGATTTCTTCTTCGGCACCGGGATTATAGTTGAGGTCTTCCATAGTTGCGGTACGTGGCCTTCATCAAAGGAGCGCTGAAAAAGACTGGTGAAGACAGGAGACAGCATATCACTGCACAACTTCAGTGTTCTACCGCTGACTCGATCAGGACCCGCTGCACTTCGGGAATTCAAGCCCATGAAGATCTTGCGAACATCCGCCTCCTGGACAGGGATGGGCCTACTGCTGCGGAATTGAGTCTCAGCCAGAGCCTGTTGTTGTTCAGCACTAAAGTCATACTTGTCAAAACGTGTATAAAAGACATTAAGATCATTGGCTAATTTCTCCTCATCTTCAGTCAGCAAAACACCCCGCTGTGGTTTGTAGCCAGTGATGGTCGAAATGTTTTGCCAATACTGCCTAGAGTTGCACTGCCGTAAGTTGTCTTCAAGCTTGGACGAGTACTTCTTCTTCTCCGCTTTGATTTTTCTGTCGATCCTCTTCTGGATTTCCCGCATGCCTTCCCTATCTCCCTCCTGGAGTGCAGTGTGTCTGTCCCTCAGCAGCTGTCTCAGCTCGGCTGTGACCCAGGGCTTGCTGTTAGGGTACACTTTTACTTCCTTCGTCTCCACACACAGATCCACACAAAAGTTAATGTAGTCTGAGACAGCACTGGTAGCCTCATCGAGGGAGCTGCCGTCTTCTAGGAAAATATCCCAGTCTGTGCAGGCAAAGCAACCATTGAAATAAATCTAAGAACCCTGAAGTGCTGCGTTCCTGTGTTAGAGCCTGGAGTGAGAGTAGGCACATCCATACATGGTGTCAAGAAGTAAAACTACAAATCGAAATGACGACGCAGACCCTCACTACGCCAGCGCCTTTCAGTTTCAAGCCTGAAGAATGGCCACAGTGGCTGAAACAGTTCCGTCGGTACCGCAACGCAAGTAAGTTGGCGAAGGAAAACGGCGAAGTACAGCGCGACACCCTTCTCTACGTGATGGGTCCGGAATCGGAAAAGATCTTCGAGACCTTAAAGTTCCACAAACTGCCGGTGGGAGAAGGCGTAGACGCCCGAGAGGAAGAAGAAAAAGACACGGACTTCGAGACTCTCATACTTAAGTTTGACGCTTACTTTGTTGTTCGACGAAACGTCATACACGAGAGATCTAAATTCCAAGAACGCAAGCAACAAGAATCAGAGACAGTGGAGGAATTCTACCGCAGTTTGCATAGTCTTGTCGCCCACTGCGAGTACAAGGACACTGACGATCAAGTCCGTGACCGATTTGTGATCGGACTGAATGACTGTAAGTTGAAAGAGAAGTTGCAGTTGATTCATGATCTCAGCCTTGAGAAAGCTATAGAAGTGGCCAGACAACACGAAATGATCAAAAGTCAGATCAAGCAGCAAGCAAGCTCGGTGGACGGAGCCTCGGCAGCGGACGCTGTCAGAGGAAGGAAGAGAAATAAGGCCAACGACAAACCAAACACTTCAAGCACAGTGCAACGCAACAGAGGACAAGCACAGATGAACTCAAAGCACCTTGCTAGTAGGTGTGGTCAGTGTGGCTATGACCACGACGGAAGGCAGTGTCCAGCAAGAGGACAAACGTGCCGAAAATGCCGCAAGACAGGACACTTTGCACGGGTGTGCAGAGGCAGAGTGCGTGAAGTGGAAAACGACAGCCAAGCAGATGGCAGTAGGAGCAGTGAGGAGGAAACTGACGAAGTTGAATATCATGCGCTAGACTCAGTTGTCACTGACAACACGCGACCGTGGACAGCCTGTCTCAAGATCAAAGGGACTGACGTCAAATTTAAGCTAGACACCGGTGCTGACGTCACAATTATGAGTGACGCAACTTTTGAGAAATTGCGACGCAAACCGAGACTGACTGCGACACGGTACAAGCTAACCTCTCCGGGAGGCAGAGTGACGACGAGAGGCGAATTTCACGCCAAGACTGTGCTGAAAGGAAAAACTTGGAAGTTTCGTGTCATAGTTGTGAGAAGCAGCACATGCAACAATCTCCTTAGCAGAGCTGTAGCTGAAAAGCTGGGGCTAGTCAAATGACTTGTAAAGGCGGAAGAAGTATACGAAAACGTGTTTGGTGAGACGGGCCTACTTGACACAGAGCCTGTGAACATTAGCATGAAGGCAGACGTACAGCCGTACTGCGTTACCACAGCACGTCGCGTCCCCTTCCCTTTGCAGAAAAAGGTGAAGGCCGAGTTGGAGCGCCTGAAAGCAGCAGATGTCATAGAAGAAGTAGAAGAGCCAACAGATTGGTGTGCACCCATGGTGCCTGTCAGGAAGACTAATGGCAGTGTGAGAATATGTGTTGACTTTAAAAGACTGAACCTTGGGGTCAAGCGCCCACACTGTATGCTCCCAAATCTCGATGACATAGCACCAAAAATGAACGGAGCTAGTGTGTTTTCAACACTCGACGCATCATCGGGGTTTTTCCAGATCCCCCTGAATGAAAAGAGCAGGCACCTCACAACGTTCATTACGCCATTCGGGCGTTACTGTTTCAAACGAGTTCCCATGGGGATCAGTCTGGGGCCAGAGGTGTTTCAAACCAAAATGAAAGAGCTGCTGAAAGGGCTGGACGGCTGTGAGGCTATCATGGATGACACCATCGTGTATGGTGCAACGCTGGAAGAGCACGACCAAAGACTACATGCAGTGTTGGAAAGAATTGAAGAAAGCGGACTGAAACTGAACAGGCAGAAGTGTCATATCAGACAGAAAGAGGTGAAATTCTTTGGTCACCTCATAAGCGGTGAGGGAGTGCGTCCAGATCCCGACAAAGTGAAAGCGATCAAGGACATTCCGCCGCCAAGGTCGGTGGCGGAGCTGAGAACTGTGTGTGGTATGTTTAACTACATGAGCAAGTTCGTGCCAGGGATGGCGACAGTCATGAAGCCCATCAGCGATCTGCTGAAGAAAGACACAGTGTGGGGTTGGGGCTCAGCACAGCAGCAAGCGTTTGAGCAAATCAAAGAGAAGCTGTCACAGAGCCCAGCCTTGGGGTTCTACCGAGTAGACAGCAAGACAGTCGTGAGTGCCGACAGCAGCAGCTACGGCCTAGGCGCAGCCTTACTGCAGTGGCGAGCGGGCAAGCTGGTGCCAATCGCCTACGCATCGCGGACATTGACAGATGCGGAAAGGCGTTATGCGCAAATTGAGAAAGAGTGCCTGGCAGCGACATGGGCTTGTGAGAAATTCGCAAAGTATCTCCTCGGACTGGACAGTTTTGAGTTGCAGACGGACCATAAGCCATTGGTTCCTCTCATCAAAAACAAAGACATTGACCAGGCGCCTATGCGCTGTCAGAGACTGTTAATCAGACTGATGAGATTCAGTGCACACCCCGTGCACGTGCCCGGTAAAGAGCTCGTCATTGCCGACGCATTGTCAAGGAGCCCAATGCCGCACGGGGCAGAAGATGAAGAAGAAGCCGACTGCATAACAGCATACGTCAGCGCTGTGCAGAGCGAACGGCCGATGACAACGGGTCGGATGGCAAAATTGAGAGCAGGAACAGTGCATGACCCAGAGCTGAAACAAGTTATGGACTATGTGTGCAACGGGTGGCCGACTACAGGCGTGTCGCGTGTCTGCAAGGCTACCAGCAAGCCCAAGGTGAGCTGTCCGTGGTTGACGGGTTGCTGGTACACGGCACGCGGGTGGTTGTACCCACAGCGCAGAGACAGGAGATCCTGCACAAGCTGCATGAGACGCACCAGGGACTGCACAAGTGCCGAGAGCTGGCGCAGCAGTGTGTATGGTGGCCAGGCTTCGGTAAAGACCTGAAGAATTTCGTCGACGCGTGTCAGGAATGTCGCGCTAACAGGCCGGCGCAGCGGAACGAGCCGCTGCGGGCAACGCCGCTACCAGAGCGGCCGTGGCAACAGCTGGGAGCCGATCTATGCTCTTACAAGGGACGAGAGCACCTAGTGCTAGTGGACTATTACTCGCGATGGCTGGAGGTGTTACCACTACACACTACGACAGCTGGCGTCATCGTCAAGAAGCTGACCCAGATATTCGCCACGCACGGTGTACCCGATGTCCTAGTGACGGACAATGGCCCTCAATTTCAATGTGAGGAGTTCAGAAAGTTTGCGATGGAATTTGATTTCCTTCACAGAACAAGCAGTCCTTGTTTCCCTCAAGCTAACGGAGAGGCAGAAAGTGCCGTGAAAGTGGCAAAGAAGTTGCTGCAGCAGCAGTCTTTGGATGTGGTTCTAATGAACTACAGGTCTGCGCCACACTCCAGCACGAGAGTAAGGTGAAGGAAGCTTATACGCGCAACTACGACAGACAGCACGGAGTGAAGCCCCTACCGCAGCTGAAGCCAGGGGACGGCGTGCTGATAAAGACAGACGCGGAGAGCAGATGGACCAAACCCGGCACAGTGGTAGCCGCGGACCCGGACAACCGAACGTACCTCGTCAACTCGCCGGGGGGCATACTACGACGCAACCGAAAACACCTGCAGTCGTTGCCGTCGTCATCGCCGCAGCAGGATGTCGCGCAGAAGCAGACCGTCGCCCCACACGAAAACGTCGCATTCCGGCAGGTCGTCGCGCCGGAAGAGTCGTCGACTGAGGCGAAGGGCGCCACAGAGACAGGAGGAAGCAGCGATGCAGCGCCGGAGCCCGCCAGCAGACGCGTCACGCGAGCGTCCAGCGGGTACATTGCGCCGCGACCTCTGCGTTTTCAAGAAATGACCAAAAGCAGAGCAAAGTGAGGCCTTTTTTGCCTGTGTGTGGTTGTGAGGCTAGAGTGCCCACAAAGTGATCAAAAACAGAGCAATGTGAGGCCAAGAGCCAGTGTGTAATTCGTATAGCAAAGTGCATCGTTGTCTCGGCAACATGTTTTAAAGTGTAGTTGTAAAGACGGCTGAGAGCGCCAAACAGCGTTAATACAGAAGCAACAACTAAGTTTTATGTGACAAGGGAAGTG
The DNA here is from genome assembly GCA_036898135.1 of Oncomelania hupensis. Lineage (NCBI taxonomy): Eukaryota > Metazoa > Mollusca > Gastropoda > Littorinimorpha > Pomatiopsidae > Oncomelania > Oncomelania hupensis. The sequence goes on along the minus strand of CM072526.1, from coordinate 20,258,758 downwards.
CACTGAGAATCACGTTCAGTCACTTATGTTTGTATTGTCTTTGCCAGATTGTGGCAGTAAGCGGGGATGGCAGTCGTTGAGGCTGTCTGTGTATAATTGTGGCACAGTGGATGCGCATCAGCGAAGCTGTGTAGTGTAATGTGCATCATCAGTGGCTCTCATGCCCGCGGATCCATCGTCGATTCTGCTCATCGAAGGATTTATTACGCCAGGAAGGCTTATTATAAATAACTGTGTGACTTATGTCAGACGAGAGAGAGAGAGAGAGAGAGAGAGAGAGAGAGAGAGAGAGAGAGAGAGAGAGAGAGAGAGAGAGAGAATTTATTTTACCGTTAATAGTTGAATTGCAGTTACTTGTTAATTTCAGTTATTTCTTATTTTCTTCTCGCAGTCAAGTAGACTTATAGAACTTTTAAGCTTTACGCAGTTGTTGTTCTTGTTTCCGAATTTTAAAGTTTTGTGGGAAAATGGGTTCAGTGGATTAAACATTAGATGTCCAGCAAATAAGTCGAAGCACCAACTGACAGGATGTTTGTATAAGAGCTATGGTTTATTGTAACTCGTTAAAAGGAGGGAGATGTTTAGGAATCAATAGAATAATCTAATTAAGTTGCCTGGATACGAAAGTTACTTCCCGCTCTTATTTAATATGCCTGGGCATCGCTAGGTTACAGAACCACGTGATTGACCACGTGACGAGGTCTTGTGCCTCCATCTTGTTTGTAGACCGGTTGGCGTCTGGAAATAATAAATCTAAGAACCCTGAAGTGCTGCGTTCCTGTGTTAGAGCCTGGAGTGAGAGTAGGCACATCCATACAGCTGTCTCTATTGTATGGTGTTGTCCAGTGTCCTGAGTTTTCAAACCTATTCTATTTATCTATTTTCCTTGTCGGTGCGTCTGGGACAGAATGCGGCTTCCGAACCTATGAGTCGGATAGCGGTGCTCGTGACCTCGCGCATTACGAAGCTGTGCTAAAACCAATAATTAAGAAATTTGGTTTCTTTTTATGAAATAATTTAACGGTCATTGAAACAGCTTCCTGACATTATATATATATATATATATATATATATATATATATATATATATATATATATATATATATATATATATATATATATATATATATATATATATATATATATATATATTTTATTTTTTTAAACACAAAATTAACACACGTCACCCCTAACAAGTCCCCCACCCCAATATTAACTAACAATTACCTCCCTTTGTTCAACCCCAAAACAGAACTAAACATCAACAGGTTTTTTACAAAATGCACAACAAAATATCAATCAGTAATCAATTCAAAATACTATAAATTTCCAACTAAGAAATAATGGAGCTGTGAATCTTTAATTTTCGAACTACTGTCCAAGTTAAACTGCAGAACTGAAGCACTGTTCGAACGTCTTTACACGTAGCTCAGATGGAGCTAAACAGTCATTTCACAATATAATGGATGATTTTTTTTACTAAGTAGATGAAGTATGTTTTTATGTGTGGCGCTGTGCAAGTCTGTGTGTGCGTGAGTATGGTGCGTGGAGTTCCTGTAATAAATGGTGATGCCCCGATACAGAGGCAAAACAAGCAGTAGTTGCGGTGTTTATTTCCACGCTCCCCCACTGTAGAGGCAAGGTCACAACACAGATGCACGTCTGCGCAAGGTGGCGATGGTGTAGTGGAACGCAACTACACTGGTAAGGAATTAATCAGCTTAACACAGATGATAACAGATGACAACAGTTGATACAACAGGTAACAACAGCCCAACCTGTAAGCAAATACACAGTCTTAACAGTCTGCCTACAAAACATAAACACTATATAATATAACACGCCGTCCACCGTCCACCATCTTGACCTGTTTATGCATAACAACAATGATAATATTACATGATGCTATGCATACATTTCAATAATATAATGCAACCCTTGATGCCTAATAATTCATATCTTTATAAACACAGCCGTTTATATAAATATACATCATCATTGCGACCACACTTCAATCACACAGTCCTAATTTATTCCATCTCCATCCACATCCCCTTTCTCAATTGTTATAACTACATCACGATTATCTCCCTTTAACCATCTATCTTGTCGTACCATAATGTAAACATGCTCTCTTCATCCATCATTTCCTTCATCTTCCCCAGCATAGTACATTTATCTCTCTCTCCATACATACACCCTCACCCTCTCTCTCTCTCTCTCTCTCTCTCTCTCTCTCCCTCTCTAACATGCATTCTCCATCGTCGCCGTTGACCCACTTTTAACAACAACAGCAGCAACGACATTTCTCATTCATATATATAATAAGAAAATCATATGAAAATCATACGAAATCAATAAAATCAATATGCATAAAAAATACATCCCTTTTCCCCTCATTCATCACCATTCATTCGCGTACGCAGTCTCGGAGTGCGTGCCACTAAGAAACTGAATTACAGGGTTTACTCACCGTCTAGGCCTCGGCTTGTGACACACCTTCCCCCAACACAGAACAACACAACACTGTCACAACACAATGGTTAGTCTTGAGAGTTACTTCGTGTCTGGCTATTTGCTGGTTATTCTCACTCAATAATAACACTGATAAATGAGGACGAGGACACCTCAATTCTGTAACAGACCTTGAGTCTCGGTAGGTTTTCAATAGAGAACCACACCACCTTAGGAAGGAACCCTACATTTACTTATTGTCATGAACTGGCTAGTTTTAACTCTGCCTATGACTATTTAGCCTTGTGTAGTCTTTGTAACATTAGAGAGTTAGTATAGTACACAGCAGCAATTAAGGCACACAGCGAGCCAGCCACACACAGCGCAGTGAGTCAGCACTTGAGCTTTGAATCGGACCGTTTTTAACCAATGACCAGCAGGCTAAGCGGGTAGAGCCGGTTCTGATGGGTCAAAACCTACACACAGTTTTGGTCAGTCGTGTGTGAGACGAGGAAGAAGTAACATCTACTTAGCTAGCAGAGAACTATCTTCACTCATAGACCAGGAAGCAGGACTTAGGAATCTCAGAATTCTATCAAGTCATCACGGGCCTGAACTTGTCAAACAGGTAAATGAACACACTTCTGTTTCATCGTGATATATTTATATTATTGTTGAAATTATGTTTGTGGAATTTGCTATGCATAAATGTGAATTGTTAATCCGAATTTGCGTGACCATGTGGAAAAGCCGAACACGTGGCGAAACACGACCGGTTGCGCCGCCATGTTGTATCCCGTACGGAACCACTGTTGTTTAACTTATATGTATGTTTGCAGACCAGTGGCTGTACCACTGAATGTTTATAATATTATTAATTCTGTATGTGTATAGTTAGCCACGTTTGATATTTATGTATGTATAGGAATTTAGAGTTGAGATTCCAGTGGACCCCGGAAGTAGCAGAATGTTCGTCGCTTATGTATAGGGATGTGGAGCTATCACTGAGGGCTACTTGGCTTTCAGTGAGACGCTCTGCACAAACCGATTATTCAGGGTTGTGCAGAATTTCGTCTCTTATATTCCAGACGAGCAGGCGAGCTATCCTGTGCGTCCCACTCCACAGAAACGACGAGTTGGTTGAGGAGCCTCTACCGCACAAGTCGGAAAGAGCTACCCGGAAAAACACCCTGTCAGACCCCACAGCGTGGCAAGGGAACCCAACTACACAACGACAAAGGTGTACCAGAAGCTACCTCACAGAAGGACTTCGCACGCACCATCTAGCAGTTAAGTGGAAAACCAAAGGTGCACTTAAACTGATCGGAAACAGGACCACAGTAGTCCAACTCTTCAGAAACTGTAAAACGGACCACAGTAGTCCAAATCTACATGAGATATAATAGCAAGTGCCCGAGGAAGATATAACAGCTGCCTAGACTATCAGCGATCGAACTATTAGCAGTGACTGAGACTTTTTAAGTTAGATTAGTACTTAGAGAATCTTGTATAGAGTAGAAGAAATAAATGTGTGATTTTAACTGTTATCAAGTGGCTGGACTACATATGATTCATAGCCGTGTGAAAGCTAGTGTGACAGTAATCGTTTACCATTTTTTCTATCTATTTCTGTACCCCAACCTTAACACAGAACGAGCTAAACAAATAAATTTATTAAAGTAATTCATAGGGTGACTTACTAGCAGTTCCCACCGAATAAACGTGAGGGTCCATAATTCCATTGTGCAGAGCCCATAAACCCCACGTGACACTTATAAATGGCAGTTACAATCCTCCTCTCTCCAACTCTAAGCATTCTTACCCCGACGAGGGCGTAAGACCTTGGGTGGCTCGTATCAACGAATACAACACCCTTCCAACACTGACACCTAGTTCTAATATGACACACTGTCACAGAGTCACTGCCTGGTTAGAGTCGACCTCTCGCAAAAAGCATCCAAACCACTCTGCCTTACCAAATGCACCCAGGCCACAAGCAAAACAGTCGAGTTCTCCTCAGTATCCCTATTTCTTTATTTGGCCTACCCCTATCTTATTCTGCATACCGCTATTACTACGGTACGCACGTGGAATCACGGCTCCTGCACTCTTTCGTACGCAATAAAGAAAACGGTCAAGCTATTCTATGTACACTACGTAACAGAGAAGTGCAACTTCGCACAAAATATAGCTCTCTCTGCTACTACTGAAACTCGTGTCGTCACAGTGTGCTTGGATTAGCTTGGAAATATTGGACGCTTTCTGCCAGGTGGTCACTGGGGCTTCCTATGATGTTATTATTTGGCAATGTAGGCATTTTGTATGTATGGGTTTTGTTGATATTTTATAATGATGTTTATATTCTATTTTGTTTTTGTAGACGGGGGTTCGATAAATTAGAGTATAGCCTCAGCATCCCCTGCGTGGGATGTCTTTATTGTAAAGAGACCGGCTGGAGAAGTGCCTTCAGTGTTGCCACTAGGGTTGTTTTGGCAGGTCTTTAATGCGGATCAGGGACAATTTCTCTTTCAGCGAAGTTGTGGTCTTCATTTTGTGGTCCCGATTTGGCTTTACTGGTCCTGATTTGGCTCGGAAGAGTCCGCTGGACCGAAAGCAATAATCATGTAATGTAATTATAATGTAATTCTGCTTCCTGCTTTTAGTTCGCAGTCGCACAATTCATTCCTATTGTGAGCATGGGTAGTGATGTTGAAATGTTTTAACCTCAGTGCGCATGCTCTAAAATAGATGAATATACCGACTGTCAGGTAGGCTAGAATTGCAATTACCTGCTGGAACTAAAAACAAACAATATCGCCAACCAGGCTTGTGTGTGCTTATTGTGTAGTGTTTTCAGTCTGATGTGCCTGAAATAATTGATGAAGGGTTGTAATTTTTGTTGTTGTTTAAAATGGTATATTTCATTTAAATTTCAATTACCTACGAATGTGGGGGTTCAACTGTCATTATTACATTCTGTAAAACACTGACGCACAGTATACATTTAACACAACCCTTGGGTAGAAAGCTACATCTTTTCCCACTTGCATACACATAAACATCCCCCCCTCCCCTCCGCACCCTTCCATCCCCATAACTGCATCTCAGTGACTTGTGTAAACCTGTATGCTCACCTTCGCCGCGCCTGAATGCTTTAGGTATGTCCCTATGCATGTCGCTGTATCAATGTATATATTATGTTCTGTCGTTTGTACTGCCTACTTTGCCCGCGAATATGCCCTGCTTGTGTTTTGCCATGTGTGTTGCCGATTATGTATGTACTGTGCGATATAATTGTTTGTATGGCTTCATTTTTGATCTTGTTCAATTGTCTTGCTCTGAGTATTTTTTGCATGAGCGCGGATGTCTTGTTATGTATTACATTTTATATGTTTGGTCACGCTCTTTTGCTTATTTAGTTGTATCTTCTTGCTTGCAGTCGCTGAGTTTTCATGTGTATTGCGTTTTGCATGTATGGCTACGTTGTTTACTCTTTAGTCTCGTTTCCTTTGTGTGAGGAAGCATGTATTGTCTTGCCTGGAGTATTGTGCTACTTGTGTGCCGATCCCATGTATGTTTGCTATGCCTTGCTTTGGGTATGCTTTGCTTGTTTGCTGATGTTAGTTTTAATTATCGTGCTTTGTATGTGTTGTATGTTTGCTATGCCTTGCTTTGGGTATGCTTTGCTTGTTTGCTGATGTTAGTTTTAATTATCGTGCTTTGTATGTGTTTTATGTTTGCTATGCCTTGCTTTGGGTATGCTTTGCTTGTTTGCTGATGTTAGTTTTAATTATCGTGCTTTGTATGTGTTGTATGTTTGCTATGCTTTGCTTTGGGTATGCTTTGCTTGTTTGCTGATGTTAGTTTTAATTATCGTGCTTTGTATGTGTTGTATGTTTGCTATGCTTTGCTTTGGGTATGCTTTGCTTGTTTGCTGATGTTAGTTTTAATAATCGTGCTTTCTATGTGTTGTATGTTTGTGCAACTAAATGTAATTGTAACGCGCCTTGAGCATTTGTATGAAAACGCGCTATATCTTCTGATGATGATTGATGATGGATGATGGATGATTGATGATGGATGATGATGATGATGACGACGACGACGACAACTATAATTATTATTACATGCCTGCTCATTTTGCAAACGTTACCACCTACTACTTCCTTTGCCCCCACCCACAAAAAAACTGAAAAATAATGCAGAGCTTTTGTTTCGTTGTTCTGTTGAATAATGTTTCATGTTGATAAGTAGTAGTAGTTGTTGTAGCAGTAGCAGTAGCAGCAGCAGCAGTAATAATAATAATAATAATAATAATAATAATAATAATAATAATAATAATAATAATAATAATAATAATAATCCATTAGTTTTACAGAAAAGTGCGCAAAAGAGAAAGCCGGACGGACAGACCCCGGTGGTCCAAAGCCAAAAACAATACTTCCCCAGCTTGCGCTTCGGGATACCTGATGCATTATACGACGCATTTTCTATTCTTTAAATCTTGCGCGTTCATTTTATATGTCATGTGACTCCTTCGAATGTGTGTCCACTCCACTCTGCTAACATCCTGAAATGGGCGTCTGTGATTGGAGACTAGCTAGTATGTGATCATTTGACTGAAAATCAGTATCAAATCTTTACTATATCTTTTGTTAAGACAATGATGTCACAACAAATACTAATGACGTATATTGCATTTAATCTTTACAGTTCTGGTAATGTGAAGTTCGGTTTGTTTATGTGTGCGTGTGTGTGTGCGTGTATTTTTTTTAATCGTTAATAATGTGTCGTGGATCTATAAATATTAATGAGTCCAACCAAGTGTATTAATCTTTAATCTCTGATAAAACAGCAAATATAGATGACGTGGTATGCATTTATTCACTAATGATGTAACCAAATAAACGGTGACGTGGAATGCACTTAATCTATAATTTTTTCTTTGAAATTAGTAGTAGTAGTAGTAGTAGTAGTAGTAGTAGTAGTAGTAGTAGTAGTAGTAGTAATATTAATATTATTATTATTGAAAAACAGAAAAGGTGAAGGTAATTGGGTAACCTATCGGCCGTGGGGAAGTAAGGTGTTAGAATACTACTCTTTTCTCACGGTCAGCTTCGTGAGGGTGGTGTCCATCCCATCTCTCTCTTTGCTTTGACCGTCTCCGGTGCAATACTTTGTCTGACGTAACATCGAATACCGCTGACATGACGCGGTTGTGCATTATTTTAATCTCTAACGTCTACTCTCTGCAGTCGGCCAACTGTCAGGTAAAACTTCAACTTCAAATATAGATGACGTGACGAAGTTGAAGTTGAAACGGCGACCCTGACGCTAGCCGAGTGTCAGAGATCTATCAAGCACAGGCAGCGGGTAGGCATGGGCCCTCAACAAGCCCCTGACATTCAGAATGGCATTAGCGTCGCTTTCCGAGCCGACTGCTGCAGCAGCCGAAACCAGGTAGCGGGGGTAGGAGGGGGAGGGGGGAGGTCGAGAGAAACATTTTATTAGACTGTAACAGCGAAAATTCACAACAACAATGAATGCAGCAATTGAAGTCTTGAGAGTGTTTTCAAAGGTTAGTTATCTGCAATACTTATACAAACGCTGCAGCAGTAGATTCAAAACAGAACAACAAAAGCTTATTGTCCCTTTTGCTTGTTGGCGCCTCAAACGCTCTTTTGACTAACGACAGCAGATGTACGTTGACGATGCCATCTCTACTACCCTCTACTATCGCTGCCACTTTACGTGTAGCTGTTGTCTCTGCAGAAGCTGTAGAAGTAGGTATTTAGACTGCTATGGTAATAAATCCCAAAATACGAAAGGCATTTCTGGCCTTCCGGACATGCGCACAGCAACTGGGTCTCCCGGACATTTTTGTAGTCGGCGAGATTATAGTTGACGATGATTTTGGCGCACGGCAGCCTCTCCCCACACTCGCTCTGCACGCAAATGTTCGCAACTTACATTACAACGAAGCTGATAAAGCAGTGAGTAAAGGTAGTAGTTCCCCTAACTATTTGGTCGTTAGGGAGGGAAGCGTTCTGGACCTGCCTTTTCTCTAGGCCAGCTTAATGAGGGCGGTCCCTATCTCCTCTCCGTCGCTGGTTTACCTTCCCCGGTTCTAAATAGATCCAGGTACCCGTTCAAAGCTGGGTGGACTGGGGTGCGTTGTACGCCTGTTTCTTTATTTGTATTTTATTTGGGGTAGGGGTGGTGGGGGACTTTAAGAGGTGGGAGGTCGGGAGGAGCGCGTTTGCTGGTTGCCTTCAAAGCACAGTCACCCATCCAAGTAGTACTAACCCTTCCCGACGTTGCTTAGAATAAAACACGGCTAGCGTGTGTAAAACAGTACGGTTGTTGTAAATTGAAGGAAACAACATTCGAGAGACACCATTGGTTCCTGCCAGCGTAAAAATTTAGCACCTAAAAAGGCGAGATCATCATCATAATCATAATAATAATAATAGAAATCATCATCATCATCATCATCATCATCATCATGTTTTTTTTTTTTTTTTTTTTTTTTTTTTTTGGGGGGGGGGGGGGGGGGGGGGGTAGGGGGACCACTTTATCCTCCCTTTTAATCGGGAAATTTTGGGCCGTCTCCTCTGGGGAAGGCGCAGTCGCAAGCCTGTGGGGCGTCCAAACACAACCTACCTAATATTAATTGTTTTTTTTTTAAATTGTGCTGGGGGAGCCATTGGTTTCTAGCCTGTGGACAAGGAAAGTTAGCCCATCCTTAGACCACGCGGCCACAACGCTAGTCATGAAAGACACCCCAGAGTTTATACACACAAAATCCTCCACATGCATACACCACTCATAATTTATTATGGTCTTAATTTGTAAACTATTAACAGCCCTACGCTATACCCGATCATCAGTCAAAACGGGAACACGTCTGCTATTCCCAAACGTCTATGTTCCCCGAGGTCCACGATTCCCATAGGTTTATATTATACCAGCTCTTTGGTCCCCCAGGTCTACGGTTCCCTCAAGTATTTGCTCTCCAGGTCTGTGATTAACCCAGGTCTTTGCCATAGACCTACAGGAACACAGACCTGAAAAACCTTGAGGGAACATAACCTTTGGGGAACATAGACCTGCGAAGCATCGAGAGAACATAGATCTGCAACCTAGGAATAGAATTGACGGAACACACCACTAGGGGCACACTGAGCTGACCCCTCAACAAACAAGACAGACTTTTAAAAAGGGGTCAACCCAACATTCGCAGCTCGAAAAGTTTGACGCCTTGGATTACTATTACACAGCGAGAGACACGCTGTCGCATCCAGATGAGGACGCCTTTGAGTCCAACCTTTTCACAGGAGAAGAAGTACTTCGAACAGTCCGACGTTTCCGTCCAGCTGTCCAGTTGGAAGCGATTGTTGGGGCACCGACACTTTCTTTCATCGAGCCGTGGGTTGTGGGGGTACTTGAAATCCTCGATTATGATGGCCGCTCTCTCACTACCATTGCACAGCCGCTCGGGAAACATCGGAGTGCAGAACTTGTACTGCACGGTCCAATCACCTTGTTAAAAACAAGAGAGAGAGACGTGACCTTGACATTTTTTAAATTCGAGAGAAAGAGAGAGAGATGACATCGGCAGGTTGCTGTGGGCTTGATTTGCATGCTGTAGGGTACAAAAAATTTGCATTTTCGTCACTACTGTTTTTGCTTTAGCTGTTACACTATTCAAAATAATACCAATAAAAGTATGTATCCATGGAAATGAAACTGATTTCAAATTTCATTTCTAGTACAGATAGAGGAGTAAATACGAAACTGAAAATTTGCGTGTCTGTAAGAAAGTATGAAATTAAACCCCTTTTTTATTTTGTTGCTGACTGGCAAAATAAAATACATTATCACAATTATGCATGTTTAGCTGATTTACAAACTCAACAATGTTACAATGAGCCATACTGAAAACGAGGCGCTCACGCAAGCGGGGCGAATTGTTGGCAGCTCAGCACTTGTTTTGTTTTTTAGTGTAACGTTTTACGTTTTATGTGGAACTTTTACTGGTGGAACTTTTACTGGTGGAACTTTTTTACGTGAAGATTTAATTCTTACCTGCTTGTGAAAATGTGTAAGCTGTGGTGGGTGTTTGTTTCCGCAACCTTGTTGGCGGTTTTCTTCCTGGGTGCTGTGCAGGGTGACCGTCAATGGCGGCCGTCTTGTTTACTCTTACAGTCGAGATTACCTCCTTTCCTTGCGTCGGGTCGCCTCCGGTGTCTCCGACTGTATCGACATTCCCACCGACATTCTTCTTCAAGACCCCATCAAAGCGCAACGACAGCGTAAGGGCAGGAAGAGAGGAAGGAGAGGAGGGCTGCAGCGTCGACTTAGGAAGTTTTGTTTGAACGACAAAAGCAAAATGCCCCCTCTTCCTTCTATTCTGCTTTCTAACGTGCAGTCCATTCGCAACAAAACTGACGAGCTGGAGGCCTACGTCAAATGTATGCGGGACTACAGAGAAACCTGCTTGTTCGCCTTCACTGAGACGTTTCTGTCCCATGTCGACAACGACAACGACCTCCACATCAGCGGTTTCGGCGGCCCCATTCGTATGGACAGATCTTCCACCATCACCGGCAAATCAAAGGGAGTAGTTCCTCAAGACTGGAAAACTGCCAATGTTACACCTGTTTTCAAGAAGGGAGAACGATACAAAGCTGAAAATTACCGCCCCATATCCCTAACAAGTGTTCCCTGTAAGATCATGGAACACATCATCACCAGCTCCATCATGTCCTTCGCAGAGGCCCAAGGCATCATCACAGATGCGCAGCATGGTTTCCGGCAACGCCGTTCCTGCGAGAGCCAACTTGTTGGGCTTGTGGATGAACTTTCGGATGACCTTGAAAGGGGGAAGCAAACAGACGCCCTAATAATGGACTTCTCCAAGGCCTTTGACAAGGTGTGTCACTCGCTCCTAATCCACAAGCTCGGCCATTATGGCATCACCGGTAAAGTGCTCGGCTGGATAGAGGCCTTCCTTGCTGATAGGCAGCAGCGCGTAGTGGTGGACGGGGCTGTCTCAGGTCCTGTTCCTGTGGAGTCTGGAGTGCCTCAGGGATCCGTATTGGGCCCAAGCCTCTTTGTACTATACATTAACGACCTCCCAGAAAAGGTGAAATCAACAACCCGGCTATTCGCTGACGACACTATGTGCCATAAAACGGTCAACTCCACTGCTGATCAGTCCATCCTACAAGATGACCTCAACCAACTGGCAGAGTGGGAGCAATGGTGGCTCATGTGCTTCCATCCTGACAAGTGTCAGACACTCCGTGTCACGAGGAAAAGGAAGCCTCTGCCTTGTGCATACCACCTCCACGGCCACACTCTACCTACAGTTGACAAAGCCAAGTACCTGGGGGTCACCATTGAGAGCAATCTACAGTGGGACACCCACATCACCAGCGTAATCAACAAGGCCAACAAAACACTTGGTTTTTTTAGAAGAAATCTCAAAATCGGCTGCCAGAAGATCAAGCGCCAAGCGTACATCTCACTCATCCGCCCTATCCTGGAATACGCGTGCCCAGTGTGGGACCCTCATACCAGCAAGGATATCCAGCGCATTGAAGCTGTACAGCGCCGTGCCGCCAGATGGGTTGTGCGTCGCTATCGCCAGACTTCAAGTGTGGCTGAAATGCTTGAAAATCTACAATGGTCCACACTCCAGGATCGCCGCCGCCAAGCCAGACTCTGCCTGTTCTACAAGCAGCACAAAGGTTTAACAGTAATCACGTCCTCAAGGAAACCCACACCTGCCCCGCCCCTGAAGAATACCCGTCAGACGCACGCTGAGCAGTACCTGCTGCCTTCCTGCAGAACTGCATACAGGCAACAAACCTTTTTTCCACGCACCATTGCCGAGTGGAATGCTCTCCCAGAAGAAGCTGTTTGCAGCCAAACTCTGGAAGAGTTTAAATCCCGGATCTAGCCCTCCTCCTCCCCTCCCCTCCTCCTCCCCTCCCCTCCTCCACCCCAAACCCCCTATCCCTGACCCCACAAGCTGGTCACCCGGGCAGCGTTTACTCATATTTCAAGTTCAATAGCCAATATACCTAAGCGCAAAACCCCATTATGTCTACGTAATCTTCACAACGATGAAGGTGGTAGTCAACAAGAAGAAGAAGAAGAAGAAGAAGGGGGAGTATGCTTTTATGTCAACGAAAGGTACTGTAATACTGTTGTGGTTAGAGAGAGAATGTGTACTACTGATCTTGAGCTTCTATCCATTTCACTACGCCCCTATTATTTACCTAGGGAGTTTCCTCAGTTATTCTTCACACTTGTTTACGTTCACCCACGTGCCAATGCTAACGCTGCTGCCCAGTTGATCGCTGATGTAACCCATAGACTGGACACCATTTCCCCTGATGCTCCTAAGTTCAATCTAGGTGATTTTAATCACTGTCAGCTGAAGAAGACCTTGAAAACTTACGAACAGTATGTTACATGTGCAACAACGAAAGGAAACACTACGCTTGATCTGTGCTATGGTTCAGTAGCAAATGCTTATAAATCTATGCCTATGCCCTCGTTTGGATTGTCTTACCATAACAGCGTCTATCTGGCGCCTGTGTATAGGCCTGTGTTCCAACGTTTTGAGCGAGTGGTGAAGACAGTGAAACGTTGGACTGCTGATAGTATTAGTTGTTTACAGGGTTGTTTTGACTGTACTGATTGGCAGGTTTTCTATGATGCTTGTGGTGATGATTTCAATGAGCTTGTTGATGTTGTGAACTCATATATTTCCTTCTGCATAGATACAGTCATCCCAACCAAAGAGATTATTATTTTTCCTAACAACAAACCATGGATTACAAAGGAATTGAAGTCTGTTTTGAAGGAAAAGAAACGTGTATTCTTTCAGGGTACTGCACATGACAAGAAAGATATCAATAGGAAGGTACGCAATGCCATTCGCCTTGCTAAGAGGCAGTATAGGGATAAGGCAGAGGCGAAGTACAGTGGTGGGGATTTACGTGCCGCTTGGCAGGGGATCAAAACCATGGCCTCTGTCAATCAGAAACCAGATTGCACAAAAAAGCATGTCAAACTTGAAGGTGTCGACGCATTCGATTTACCCAATGTTCTGAATTCGAGAAGCATGATTTTTCAGCTAAGTTTTCTGAATTTAAACAATCTCTTACCTCTGTAGGCAGTATTGAAATCTCTCAGGATAAGGTCACTCATCTGTTTAAGTCTATTGATGTTAAAAAAGCCACTGGCCCTGATGGGATCTGTGGCAGGACTCTGCGTTATTGTGCTGATCAGCTTGGCATTGTCTTTCATCATCTTTTTCAGCTCTCAGTCAATTTAGGGCAAATTCCTACAGTGTGGAAATTTTCTAATGTTATCCCACTGCCCAAGAACATCAATCCCAAGCAGCCTAATGATTTCAGGCCAGTTGCTTTGACCTCCTTAGTTATGAAAACCCTGGAAAAAATTATTAAAAGTTTTATTCTGTCAGCCATTGAACCCAGCCTTGATCCTCTTCAGTTTGCCTATAGAGCAGGTAGGGGTGTAGAGGATGCCAAGCTGTTCATTTTGAATACTACCTGGAAAAAACCAAAGGCACATGCTAGAATACTTTTTGCAGACTTTTCTTCTGCATTCAATACCATGCAACCTCATATTCTGATTCAAAGATTGATTGATGATTTTGAATTACCTCACCAGCTTGTACTGTGGATTTTGGAATTTTTGACTTTTAGAGAACAAAGAGTTTTTGTTAATGAATTGTACTCTGATAAAAAGGTTACATGTACAGGCTCCCCTCAAGGTTGTGTGTTGTCTCCCATTCTTTTCATCATGTACACTGACAGTTGTAGAAGTGGCTTTGATGGTAATTACATTGTAAAATACTCAGATGATTCGGCTTTGATGTCCCTGTTGAGTGGTTCGGAGAATGGCCACGGTGATTCTTTGCCTACTTTTGTAGACTGGTGTGATGACAATTATTTGGAAATGAATGTTTCTAAGACCAAAGAACTTATTGCTGATTTCAGAAGAGACAGAGATGATGTTGCTGTAAGCACAATCCATGGTGAAAATATTGAAGTGGTAGAGACCTACAAATACCTTAGTACAATTTTTGATAATAAGCTAAAATGGGATGCCAATACTGAAGCGATTGTCAAGCGGGGTCAGCAGAGAGTATACCTTCTCAGAAAATTCAACTCTTTTTCAGTTGACAAAAAATACTTAGTCTGTTTTACCAGTCTTTCATTGAGAGTCTTTTGACTTTTTCATTCATATGCTGGTTTCCTAGTCTGTCGGTTAGAGATAGAAATAGTCTCTACAGCATTGTGAAAACGTGTTCCAAAATTACCGGCGATGAGCAAAGGAACCTATCTGCCTTCTGTAATCAGCAAATCGCAAGGAAAGCTAAACAGATTGTCAGTAAACCGGAACATATTTTGGCCGATGAGTTTGTAGCCTACTTCTGCCTTCAAAACGTCGTTTTGCTCAACCCATTTCAAAAACTAAAAGATATTCAAACTCATTTGTACCCTCTGCTGTCCGCCTTCTCAACGCCTATACAATGTAATAAAAGGTTGTTGTTGTTGTTTTTTTTTATTTTAAATTTACTATTGATTTTATTGATTATGTGTCTTTATAGACAATAGATATAAGCTGCTGTGTGAGTGGGTGAGTGTGGGTATAATTCCAGAGAGAGCGAGGAGATTTTTGCTGGTAGAAATTATTATCTGTGATATTTGTTTTATAGTTTTATAGGTTATATTTTATTTTATAGTTTATTTATGCATTTAACAGCACATTTATTTATTGATTGGGAGTATTCTCCGTGTGTATGTAAGGTCATTTTTAATTTTCATTCTAATTCTTATTGGTCATTTCTGCGCCAACGCTGCCTTTGTAAACGTATTGCCCAGCTTGACAGGAATGAAGTTGTGTGGCATTGTTTTGTGCTGTATTGTGTTGTGTTGTATTGTGTTGTATTGTATGGTATTGGATTGTATTGCTGGAATGTACATCTTGTACTGTAGCTTTCTGCGGGATAAACTTGTGATATATCGGGGCAGTTTATCTTTTATGACTTTTTATGACATTCACCTCTAGTTTATTGTATGTATTTAACTGTATGTTTTGTTATCTATTTGTTTTATTTATTATTTTTTGATTGGACTATTTCTCATGTGTATGTAATAATATTTTTAATTCTTTCTGGTAATTGTGCTGATGCTTGTCGTGTATGTGTTTGTATATATATTCAAGTCTTCACACACTTGAGTTGGCAGCTTCTTGCTATTTTATTGCTCGCTCAACTCATTCCGGAAGTGACGGTAACATACGTCATTCCAATATGTTTATTATGAAAGTGACCTCACTAAATTGATAGTTTCTGTAGACACGACATCCCTCCTTTACTTAGAAATAAAATCCGATTTTAACTTATCCCTTGGACATCAGAATAATATAAAATAGATTTCCATCTTTCTTTGAGATTACTTCGGAATCTGAAAAAAACACTGTTTTTAACTAGAAAAGAAATAAACTTTATAAACACTTTAACTAGGTAACATAACTAAACGATAAATTAACCAGACGTTTTCCTAAATAAGTCAGTCTTTTTTTTTCTTCTGATTTTGGCAAATGTTTTTCAATATTCCAATGTTCTATTTTCATATTTGCCATCTCTTTTTTTTTTCTCTTTTTTTTTTCAATACAATTAAACAATTTAAAGTCAACCAGTACTCCTGGTTTAATCAAATCAATAACTAAAACGTCGCTGTAAACACCTATAAAGGAAACGAAATTAAAGTCACAATGTCGGGTTGATTTGAATTGCTCGTCAGTGTCATTTCACATAACCGATTACATAGTCTTCAAATTTCGTTGGCATCCTTTTCTTTCTCTCCGATCTTCTCAGGGTTAATGCTGGTGGTTGGTTGATGGAACCTCTTTCTTGTGCTCGCGGTTGTGATAGAGGGTTAGGGTTCGTTTCTCGAGGCGGTTGAAAGGTACAGGATGGTTGTGGGGTTGGTTGGTGTACAATGGGGTTTCCGACATCCACTTCGCCGCTTGAAACTGGGTTGTTCGGCGTGCTGTTTTCTTCGCAAGGACTGGATGCCTCATCGCGCTCAAGGAACTTCTTCACATGTGACAGGTTACGGGAGTATGTTGCCCCGTCTGGTGCCTGTACAGTGACCTTGCTGCCTGTTTTCTCGATGATTTCGAACGGTTGTGGCAAGAATGACGTATCAAGTTTCCCTTGATATTTGTCTCTTTTCAGCAGCACCTTGTCACCAGGAACGATATCAGACTGGGCGGCGCCTCGCCTATGGTCTGCATACAGCTGTGACAAGCCTTTCTGCTCTGCGTCACGATCTCGAACTTCGAGGTCAATGGTGTCGGCAATCAGCTGTGGCATCTTGGTGCGGATCTTCCGACCAAAGAGAAGCTCGGTAGGGCTTTTTCCTGTCGTGGGATGAGGACTGGCTCGGTAGGCCATGAGGTATGCCAGGATCTGCTCCTTCCAATCTTTGCCTTCAGCCTGGGCTATCTTCATGCGCTTCAGCAGTGACTGATTTTGTCTCTCGACCTCACCATTCGCCTGTGGCCATTTCGGTGTCACTTTCAAGTGTTTAGTTCCGATACTGCGCATGTAGTCGGCAAAAACTTGCGATATGAATTGTGGTCCATTGTCAGTGTGGACAGTCACAGGGTAGCCATGTCTGGCGAAGATAATTTTCAGTGATTCTATCGTCTTTTCTGCCGTTGTCGATTTCATGATGGCTATTTCGTAATACCTGCTGTAATAGTCGATCGCGACCAACACAGAGTGACCTGATGGTAGAGGTCCGAGAAAGTCGAGTGCAATGTCTTCCCAGGGCCCTGATGGTAGTTTGGTGCTCCTGATTGGTTCTGGTGGGCTGGGACGGCTGACCAACTGACATCCATAACAGGTTTTGCAAAACTTCTCAGCCTCTTTCTCCATTCCTGGCCACCATACTTTCGTTCTCAGGTTCTGTTTTGTTCCTACAATACCAAGATGACCTTCATGCGCAAGTGAAAGAACACGTGGTCTCAGCTTGGTTGGAATCACGATTCTGGATCCTCTGAGCACTAGGTTTCCCACTACACATAGTTCAGGACTCACTGCAGCATACAGCTTATTGCAGTTTTCCCAGTGGCCACTGTCTATACACTGTCGTACCATCTCTAGTTCTTCATCTTCACCTGCAGTAGCCTCAAGCTCTTCTGTTGTCACTGCATTCGGTGTGGCGCTTGCTGTTATGAAGCGGATGTGTTCTTCTGCTTCATCGGCTAAGTCGGACGAAGGATTTGGAGATGTGTTTGCTAACAGTCTGGACAGACTATCGGCAATGTTTGCCTTTCCTGGGATGTAGACGACTCGAAACTTGTAAGCCTGCAGTCTCAGTACCCATCTTTCTATTCGAGCACTGGGTTTGGAACGTGGTCCGTAGATGGTTTGGAGTGGTTTATGATCTGTCAGGAGGTCAAAGTTCAGACCATAAATGTATGCATGAAATTTCTCACATGCCCAGACGATCGCAAGAGCTTCTTTCTCCGTCTGCGAGTACCGTCTTTCAACATTAGTCAGGCTGCGGTGTGCGTAGCTGATCACTCTGGGTCCATCAGCTTGTTTCTGTATCAGAATACCCGCAATGCCTACTGGAGAAGCGTCAGTGACGATTTGTGTGTGTGCTTTCGGGTCGTAGTATCCAAGTGTCTTGGCACTCCCCAGAGCTTTCTTCAAGGCTTCGAATGCTTCTTTTTGTTTTGGCCCGAAGTGAAATTGCTGTTTCTTCCTGGTCAGTTTGCGCAGGGGTTCTGTCAACGTGGCGAAGTTTGGAATGAATCTGGAGCAGTAATTCACGAGTCCCAGAAAACTTCTGACTTCACTGACATTCTGCGGCTCTCGGGCATTGGTAACAGCTTCAACTTTGTCTTTGGTTGGGTCGATCCCTTTAGCTGACAGTTTGTGACCCAGAAACTCAATCTCGGTCCGGCGGAACTGGCATTTATCGGCGTTCAGAGTAAGACCCGCATTTTGAAGTCTCTGTAATGTCTGTTTCAGTCGTTCGTCGTGCTCTTCCTGGTTCGGCGCATGAATGATAATGTCATCGGACAGGTTTGCTACTCCAGGAATGCCTTGTACGACTTGCTGAATCTCATGCTGGTAAATTTCTGATGCAGCATTGATTCCCATCACCAGTCTTTTGTATCTGAATAACCCACAGTGTGTCACAAATGTGGTGATGTCTCGGGAGTCGGGGTGTAACTCGAGCTGGTGATAACCCATTCTCAGATCTAACTTCGTGAAGATTCTGCTTTCGGCCATGTCTTGTAGCAGTTCTTCGATTGTAGGAATCGGGTGGCGTTCCCTCATTACGGCCTCATTGACACGCCTCATATCCACACACATGCGGATATCGTTGTTCGCCTTTGGAACAATAACAACAGGACTGACCCAGGGAGTGGGATTTTCCACTGGCTCAATGATGTCCATGTCTATTAGTTCCTGGATTTTGGCTTTGACCTTGGATCTCAGGCCAAATGGCGTTCTTCTAATTGGTTGAGCAACGGGTTTGACTTTCGGATCGACCGTGAGTTTTACTTGACGATCTTTCAGTTTCCCAAATCCATTGAACAAAGGTTTGAACTCGCTGGTGATGTCTTCGTATTCTGACACCGACACATTCTTGATGTTCAGACCAATTTGAAGGACTCCGAGTTCAGTAGCTGTCTGTCGGCTCAGAAGCGGTTCACCCTTTTCTTTGATGACGACAAATTCTGCCTGCACTTGGTTTTTTCCGATTCGGACTTCTGTATCAAAGCATGCTATAGTTTTCAGTGGTGTGTCAGATGTGTAGGGATATAACTTTGACTTGCACTTTTTCTCTGTGACCTTGGCGTTTTTCACTTTTATTTGTGACCACAATTTCTCACTAATAATGTTTATGTCACTGCCAGAGTCAATGATCATGTCCACTGGCACACCACCTACTTCAACAGTGATTTTGTCATCTTTGATGCTTTTAGATCGAGCCATGAAGACGCTGTTGTGTTCTTCATCACTTTCAGATTTATCAGAATCTTCTGCTTCAATCTGTTTTACGCGGCGCTTTCTTCCTTTCAGTTGTCTGCCTGGTGCAGATTCTGGTTTGTCTTCTTTCCTCTTCCCTGTGCGACATTTCTTCTCGAAGTGGTTTGGCCCTCCACAACCTCGGCAGGTATGTCCTCTAGCCGGGCATTTGGGGTTACTTCCGAAGTGATCTGTGCCACCACATCTGTAGCATTCCCCCTTGCCAACTTTTGTGTTGATTTTGGCTACGGAGTTGTTGCTGTTGTCGGAAGAAAGATGACACTGTTTCATTTGACGCGTCTGCTCTTCAACAGCTTCAAACGTTGCTGCTATTTTCAAAGTCATTGCCAGAGTCAGTTCGTCGCCTTTTTCAAGCAGTTTTCGACGGAGTACATCGGATCTTGCGGCCTCGACTACTTGATCTTTGATCTGGTCATCCACGTTGTCAAATTCACAGCCATCAGCATTGATCCTTAGTCTGCTAACGAACTGAGCAATGGTTTCATTTACTTGCTGTATCAGCTTACGGAATTTATGTCTTTGGAATGTCTTGTTCGGCTTTATTTTGAAGTGTTTGTTGAGAGCTGCTACTGCCCTGTCATACTCAACCGTTGTGCCTTTGTCTGGTAGGTTAGAAAAAATCTCTCTCACCTCTCTGCCCGCTGTGTACAACAACAAAGCTCTTCGCTGCTGTTTGACAGCGTTATCGGCATTTTCGTCAACGAACAGACCGACGCTGTCCGCGTACGCCTCGAACTCTTCGATCCACGATGTCCACCTCACACTCAGGGTATGAGCATCGCCTGTCGCTTCAAAAGCTGGTGGGCGGCCTAGTAGATGGTTCATCCTCGTCGCCATTGTCGTGTATGTGTTTGTATATATATTCAAGTCTTCACACACTTGAGTTGGCAGCTTCTTGCTATTTTATTGCTCGCTCAACTCATTCCGGAAGTGACGGTAACATACGTCATTCCAATATGTTTATTATGAAAGTGACCTCACTAAATTGATAGTTTCTGTAGACACGACAATGCTGCCATTGTAATTGCTCAGTTTGAGATGAATAAAGTTGTATTGTATTGTATTGTATTGTATTGTATGTTTTAACACTCTATGGATAACTTCACTAAACAAAACAAAACAAAAAGAAAAGAAAGACACCGAACGTACTAATAATTGTACCAAAATATCTCTTGGTCAGTGATTGAATTACTGCCACTGTCACTAGATCTAGAGTCAGAATTTACCTAATCAAAATCAGAATCATAGTTTCCATCTCAATTACAATCTTCTTCGCCACAATCACTATCTCACAATATTTCAACAAGAACATCTTCGAGAGGCACACGGTGTCAAACAGCCATGTTTTGTCGAAGAGCACGATCAAACATGTGTAGTTTTTTTCAACCATAAGAGGTTGAAAAATGCTGAAAATCTGCTGGGGAAAATAGGTATAGTCTAGGCCTCGAGTTACAGTTAACCCTAACACTAGCCCTAACCCTAAACCAAACTCTAATCCTAATGCTAAATATCGAAATATACCGGTAAAATAATAATAGTTATAATATAATTATGAATGCGCAAAACGATGCGCGAACGACGTACGTGATCCTAATTATCACTAGAGCTGGACGGTTTTACCGATACGTAACAATTCAAGTTCGGAAACGCGACGGTACGGTATATCGGTGCGGGTGTTCAAGGTCCGGTTTACTCGGAAATCTAGACAACACATAACGCGACAGTGGGCGACATCTCTGCAGGGGGTCCGCCCAGAGAGCGAGCATAAAGCCCAAAAACGTGGATAGGTAGCTGTTATTGAAGAAGAACTTATAAGAACAGCAGTTTATCCACGTGTTTGAGCATGGTACCAATCGCCAATCCTTCTGAACTCTTAAAGTTCTTAAAGACCTTTCCCGTTGAATGTTTTTGTTTTAATTTGATTTTGTGGTTTAACGTTTACTGATGTTCTAAACAGTGATTTATCATAATTTGTTTTGAAGGCGTTTGAAAGCAAAATGTTGGGGTGTCGGATAGCGTAGTGGTTGGAGAACTCGCTACTGTGTCGCAAGTTAAGCACCGTCCAGTGCAGTTAGCACTTGGATGGGTGACCGCAAAACGTGAAGCGACAAATAACAACGCCCCCAGTTGACTCAACTGTGACTGAGTACCTACTCTCTTAAGGGTGGGGAAGGTAAAGCAGCGAGGGAGAGAGATGGGCATCACCCTCATTACGCTGGCAAAAGATAAGTGTGATCTCCAGCATCACGCTCCCCTTTGGCCACAAGGCTATGGGACTACCTTTACCTTTTTTTACCAAGCAAAAATAAAGCTTCAGTTTCTATGGAAATGTAGTTCTTTGAAACTGGTTTGAAGTATATGACAAGTGTATGACAATCTTTATTGTGCGTCGGTCACTACTGTCAGTGCCATATCCCATGTGATTGTAACAATCGCGGTATACCGGTACGAAATACCAATACGACCTAAAAATACGGCGGTAATACCGGTACGACTTTGACACACGGTACCCAGCTCTAATTATCACAGCCAGATTTTGGGCTTTTGCCTTTTGTAAAACTCGGTCTGTG
This sequence comes from Oncomelania hupensis, assembly GCA_036898135.1. Classification (NCBI taxonomy): domain Eukaryota; kingdom Metazoa; phylum Mollusca; class Gastropoda; order Littorinimorpha; family Pomatiopsidae; genus Oncomelania; species Oncomelania hupensis. Next base: position 20,236,606 of record CM072526.1, on the reverse strand, counting down.
TCAATCGGAAACATAGGCTTAAGCTTTTCGTGCTTTCAAAGAGGAAAGAACTTCGAGAGAAGTACCTGAATTATTCTCTTTTCCTTGTTCTTCGGCTGTGACAACAGCGCAGGGAAAGAGTTCTTTTACCTTGAGTTATTTGTATAATATTATTTCGTCTTAACGTATTTTTATTTGACCTTGGCATTAATCATTTGTATTTGACTTTAACTTCTTTTCATATTTGACTTTGTATTTCACTCACCCCCTCCCCCACTCCCTCGCCTTGATTTGATGACAACACGTTTAAAAAAATATATTGTCCTTTTTTATCGGGAAATTCTGAGCCGCCTCCCCTAGGGAAGGCGATGTAGCAGCCTGTGGCGCGCCCAAACCCAAACTACCTAGTATTAGTTGTATTTTTAAAATTTTGATGGGGGAAGCAAACCGGAGTACCAAAAGTAACCCCCCGAGACGTTGCCCGAGTGGAAAGTAAATAATATTCGGAGAAACATAACGCCCAGATGATGGATCGATCCTACAATTGTCAGGCACTATTAGTTTCTAGCCTGTAGACAAGGCAAGTTACATTACATTACATTACATTATTATTGCTTTAGGTCCAGCGGACTCTTCCGAGCCAAATCAGGACCGGACAACCCCCGATCCGCATAAAAGATCTGCTGAAACAACCCTAGTGGTAAAAACGAAAGCTCTCCACCAGCCAGTCACTTTACAATAAAGACATCCCACGCAGGGGACGGCTGAGGCTTCACCCCAACTTATCGAGCCCCTGTTTACAAAAACAAAATAGAATACAAACATCATTATAAATTATCAACAAAACACATACATATAAAATGCCTACATTGCTCAATAATAACATCATAGGAAGCCCTAGTGACCACCTGGCAGAAAGCGTCCAATATTCCCAAGCTGATCCAACAGACCTCATACACAAACTAGGAGTCTTGTCCCGGAAGAGTTTTCAAGAAAAAAGGTAGGAGACTGGTCTAGCGAAGAAGACGATAGTATAGCAGATTGATAGAACAGAGCAGGATTGAGAAAGAGCAAATGAGAAAGACAGCGACAGGGGGAATTTAAAGCACTAAATTTCCAGAAAGTGGGGATACTATTTATACTGAAACCCCCGGCACCCCAACGGAGGTAACAAGGCAAGTTAGTCCCGCGTTAGACCACTTTGCCACAACGCTCGTTTGTCTTTGTTTTCATCAGGAAACTTATTTTCGTCATCACACATTTCTTGAAACAAAATTAAAGTAGCTGACATAGTTATGTACGTACTTTTTGTTGGTTTAATTTTTGTTTATTTATTTATTGTGTATTTTAACCTTCGTTACACGTTTTGGGTTGAAAACTTTAGTGTCTCACATTTATACCTGTACGTTCATTGTTGGAATATTTCGCTCCAACTTTAAACCAAAGCCCCAAGAATAACACAAAGACACCTGGGCCCTTTTAAGGAAACAAAATTAACTTGAAAAAAAAATCATTTATAATACATATATATTTTCTTTCTGGACTAGTAAGCCTAGTAGTATTTCCGTCTTTTGACATGAACAGGTTTGTTTATTTGTTTATTTTTGGTTTTGTTTTTTTAAGGGGAGGGGAGTGATTTTATTTATTGATTTATTGATTTATTTATTTATTTATTTATTTATTTATTTATTTCATTGTTCATATATAGCACTTCTCCAGCCCAAGAACTGCTCAAGGCGCTTGCCGATACAAGATCTAACTCGAGGTGCCCACTTGTAACCTTTGGGCGCATAGTCTGACGCCCAGACAACTGAGCATAATCCTGGACGACTGGAGATGGGGAGAAGGGACCTAGTGCGTGCTGAGTGTATTTGTGTAGCCGGCACTCACCCGTCTAGGTTATGAGTGTCAGGATCTTTAAAGTTCATGCGATGGAATGCGTGCATGCGCAGACTAGACCTCAGTTTATACTCTTATCCGAAAGAGTTGGACACGGGAGTTAATACGTAATTTATACGTACTTCTTTTGTGATGCTGCCACGTCAGCGTGGTTTCACTGTTGTCCTCCCAGTTGTCGTTACAAGGCGTTTTGCGAGTATTCTGGCAATCGCAATGGCGATTTCCATCATTTCTGTTGTCCTCATTCCGAATCAAATCCATGCACACGTAATCAGGACTAACACAAACTGCCATATCCTGGAGGAAAAAAAAAGATTAGGCAATCGTCATGGTTACCTAATTCATACGTTTAGAAACGGAGCGGAGGCAAAGATACTAGACAAGTATTTATACTATCTTTCGCGGAGGATAGTATGGGGCGCCATGTGTCCATTAATTCTATGTGACCATTCTATACATAGAATAAATTCTATGCACATAGAAAGCATTCTATGCACACAAAAAGCATTCATTAGTTGAAATTCCATTTATTAAAAAAAAAAAAATATTGTAAGTCATAGAATAAAATTCTTTGTATAGAATAACATTCTATAATATAGTGTAAAATTCTATGTCCATAATAAAATTCTATGTATAGAATAACATTTTATAATAGAGAATAAGATTCTATGTATGTAATACAATTCTATATTATATAATGCACTTGTATGCATATAACTATATTCTATAACATAGAAAGAATTCTATTACAAAGAATGAATTCTATAACATAGAATGAATTCTTTAACATAAAATAAATTGCATGACATAGAATTAATTCTATGTGCATAGAATAAATTGTATAACATAGAATGAATTCTATAATAAATAATGAATTCTATATGCATAGAATGAATTTTATAGCATAGAATGAATTCTATGACATAGAATTCATTCTATGACATAGAATGAATTCTATAGGCAAAGAATGAATAGTATAACATAGAATGAATAAGATTACATAGAATGAATTCTATGACATAGAATGAATTCTATAACATAGAATGAATTCTATAGCATAGTATGAATTCTATGACATAGAATTTATTCTATAGCATAGAATGAATTCTATGTCATAGAATTCATTCTATGCTATAGAATTCATTCTATGTTATAGAATTCATTCTATGCTATAGAATAAATTCTATGTAATAGAATTCATTCTATTTCATCTTATTCATTCTATGTTATACTATTCATTCTATGCTATAGAATGAATTCTATGTCATAGAATTCATTCTATGTCATAGAATTCATTCTATGTCATAGAATTCATTCTATGTTATAGAATGAAATCATTATAAAAAAACTTTTTTTAAATAGTAAAAACTGGGGCACTGTCAAGGTATAGAGAACATTTTGTATGGCATGGGACTGTATTGCAGAGAGATACACATTACCACATCCCATCACCACACCACATCACTCTACATCAATGGCTGACGTACGTTCCTAATGCTATTATGCTATCCATTTTATTAACGGAAGGAACTACACATAAATGTGGGTGTTCTCACAAAGGGAGGCCAAATTCGCAACAGAGCTATTTAGCTGAAAATAGGTTATGGGGGGACGCCTGGGGTGAAATAGTTTTTTTTGCAATAATTATTATGTCTCAGAGTTGTATCGCAATATTCGACCTTTAATTATATTAATTATTGCTTTTTATGAGTGTACAGTACGGTTATTTCTTCGGTATTGAGCAAAAAGAACTGATTATTTCATTAGATTTTGTCACTATAAACCCTTACAGAACCTCAGCACATTGTAATGAAAAAGTAAGCACGCAGGGGCGGAGGGAGGGGGGAGGGGAGGGTGTGACGTCAATTATTTTTATTGCTTTCGGATCTACTCACACTACCGTCGAAGTCGTCTGCATCAAGAAACCTAAAGGCCCCGCCACACATGCTGATTGTGCAACGATTTTGTTTGCGATGGAATCCCATTGCTACGTGATGACGTCAGAACTACTGCTTGCCTGCGGTCCGATTTGCAATCAGCTCGGTATCGTGCGATTTGAGCCTGTTCTAAAGCCCGCAGAATGCTTGGCACGTCAGCCATTTCTTCAGTTCACATGTCCCTTTATTCGTCAAAGCCTCGTTTCACAAAGAATGGCCTAGTTGCGCATAGAATGAACATTCTATATTATAGAATGCATTCTATGTTAAAGAATGCACATTCTATGTTATAGAATGGATTCTATGTTATAGAATGAACATTCTATATTATAGAATGCATTCTATGTTAAAGAATGCACATGTTAAAGAATGCACATTCTATGTTACAGAATGGATTCTATGTTATAGAATGAACATTCTAAGTTATAGAATGGATTCTATGTTATAGAATGAACATTCTATGTTATAGAATGAACATTCTATAACATAGAATGCATTCTATGTGCACCAAATGTTAAAAAATAATTCTATGAGTGTATTCAGTGTTGCGAATAAAATCCATTTTATGTTAAAAAAAGGTATTTTATGTCATACAATTCTTGCTGTGTTATACAATTAAAACTATATACATATAATTCATTTCACTCACATAAAATTAAAAAAACACAACTAATAAATTGTAACGAAATTTAGAATTAAAAAAAAAGATATTGTATGACACATAAATAATTACTGTATTTATAATGCGCTTATCTTATAATAATTATAACTCTAAGCTCGCACTCACAACTCATGCACGCATGTGCCCGCTTTAGACAATGACACATGTAACAATTACGCAAAAAATACATTCACTCAAATATACTCATACCACAAACAGACCAGACACTATATGCAAGAGACAGCTGGCGATGGGGTGCGTAGTGAGGTCATAGTGTTAGAACTGCTTGAAAAGGTAAGTCTTGAGGGCAGACTGGAAGGAGGTGGGAGAGGGTTTCTGACGGAGAGAGAGTGGAAGAGTATTCCAGATGGATGGGCCGTAGACAGAGAAGGAGCGGGACCCGAACGTGCTGAGTTTGGAGCGAGGAATGCGGAGGCGGAGAGGGTCGGAGGCAGAGCGAAGAGAGCGAGAGGGAATGTATGGGTGAAGTAAGTCAGAGAGATAGAGAGGAGCGGAGTTGTTGAGGGACTTGTAGCAGAGAGACAAGGTCTTGTATTGAATGCGTTGGGAGATGGGAAGCCAGTGTAGGGCTTTGAGCAAGGGAGTGACGTGGTCAGATTTCTTCTTTCTGAGGACGAGGCGGGCAGTATTGTTTTGAACGCGTTGGAGAGGGAGAGTGGTGGAGCGGGGAAGGCCGGAAAGAAGGGAGTTGCAATACTCGATGCGAGACAGGATGAGGGAGACAGCAAGTTTGGTGGCAGCTTCAGTGGTGAGGTATTTTCTGATCTGACTGATTCGACGGAGGTGGAAGTAGCAGGCCCGGGCGGTTGCAGAGACAAAGCTAGTCATTGAGAGAGAAGAGTCAAGGATAACGCATCATCACCACATCGATCACATCATCACATCACATCACTGCATCACATTGCTTCATCACCATCATCGTAAAAACGCACCACCACATAAAATCACATCACATCAACAAATCATCACATCACATCAGCCGACATCACAGCAGCAGCACATCTTCACATTGCAGCAGACAGCACATATCATGGCATCAGTGAATCACATCACATAATCTAATCACCCCACCCCTCCCACCCATCACATTTGTGGTGCATTGTGGTGTGATTTACAGTGATGTAGTGTGGTGATGTGATGTGGTAATGTGTATGTATGTATCTGCAATACAGTTTTATTATGCCTTAAAAGCGAGTGAATCAGACCACATCATCACATAACCTAATCACTCCACCACACCTACCCATCACATTTGTGGTGCAGTGTGATGTAGAGTGATGTAGTGTGGTGATGGGATGTGGCAATGTGTATATCTCTCTGCAATACAGTCCCATGCCATAAAAAATGTTCTCTATACCTCGACAGTGCCCCAGTTTTTACTATTTTAAAAAAAGTGTATGTATTGATTTCATTCTATAACATAGAATGAAGTCTATGACATAGAATGAATTCTATGACATAGAATGAATTCTATGACATAGAATGAATTCTATAGCATAGAATAAATAGTATAACATAGAATGAATAAGATGACATAGAATGAATTCTATGACATAGAATGATATCTATAACATAGAATGAATTCTATAGCAAAGACTGAATTCTATGACATAGAATTTATTCTATAGCATAGAATGAATTCTATAGCATAGAATGAATTCTACGACATAGAATTCATTCTGTAACATAGAATTCATTCTATGCTATAGAATTCATTCTATGTTATAGAATTCATTCTATATCATAGAATTCATTCTATGTCATCTTATTCATTCTATGTTATACTATTTATTCTATGCTATAGAATTCATTCTATGTAACATTATTCATTCTATGCCTATAGAATTCATTCTATGTCATAGAATGAATTCTATGTCATAGAATTCAGTCTATGCTATAAAATTCATTCTATGCATATAGAATTCATTATTTATTATAGAATTCATTCTATGTTATACAATTTATTCTATGCACATAGAATTCATTTTAATTTTTATGTCATATAATTTATTTTATGTTAAAGAATTCATTCTATGTTATAGAATGAATTGTATGCACATAGAATAAATTCTATGTTATAGAATTCATTCTTTGTAATAGAATTCATTCTATGTTATAGAATATAATTCTATGCATACAAGTGCATTCTATAATATAGAATTGTATTACATACATAGAATCTTATTCTCTATTATAAAATGTTATTCTATACATAGAATTTTATTATGGACATAGAATTTTACACTATATTATAGAATATTATTATATACAAAGAATTTTATTCTATGACTTACAATATTGGTTTCTTCTTTATAAATGGAATTTCAACTAATGAATGCTTTTTGTGTGCATAGAATGCTTTCTATGTGCATAGAATTTATTCTATGTATAGAATTGTCACATAGAATAAATGGACACATGGCGCCCCATAGATAGCACCTACTGTAATAAGGTTTACATCCAAGTAGATGCAGCCGGATTTGCTGAACAGTTGCAAATAAACATTGTGGCGTGTCGGGTTGCCTGTGCTTGGCAAGTCCCTCCCCTCCCCAACGCATTGGTCCACACCTTATTCCACTGGTAGTGGTGAGGGCGAGGTGATTGTGTGAATGAGCGTGTCGTGACAATTTGTGATCTTTTATGGTGAGGTTGGGCCAGGCGATTAAATTTTGATATTAGGTTTATAAATGAATTGTTATAAATCTGTGTTTTTTATTATTCCTATGCAAATTATTCGTTGTTGTTTGCATCGCATCAGATAGCGGTCGCTTCGACTATGCGTTTGCATTCGAGTGGTAACTTTTATGGTTCGCTGTTGTTTACATCTCATCAGATCTCTGCCGCTGAGACCGATGTTAATTTCTGACACCTGTCTGTGTTTACATCTCTGCCGGATGTTTGTATGCCTATATACTTCTTGTAGCCTATTTTAACTCCACGTTATTTTTGGCACTGCGCGAGCGACGAGTTCAGAAAATTCGATTATGTTTTGTTTTGTGTTTTTGTGGGTGTGGCTAATGTTTTTTTTTATATGTTGTCTTTGTTGTTTGCGTATTTATGACCCTTTTACTGTATGTGACCTGACCTTGACCCCGTGGTTTACTGTGGGGAAACCTTTGTGTTGCTTACTGCTATTCTCGCTCTTTGAATAGTCTGTTTTTCTGGCATATTAGGCCTTCCCTGTCAAGAGAGAGAGAGAGAGAGGTCCAGGTGCAAAGAGATATTGAATTGGGGAAGAAGAAGACGGATGAAAAAAAAGAGGATGAGGAGGAGGAGAAGAAGAAGAAGCAGTAGAGGAAAAAGGAAAAGGATGAGGAGTTAGTATTATATTGGGACCCTCATCAAGATTGATTATGAGGGCCAAAGGCTTTTTAGCCTGCATGCCGAACTATGCTATGCCATATAGTGCGGGTAGTGATGTATAACTGATATTTGGCGAGTGGCGTCACATTCAGTCAAGAAAATAGATGCCATGCCGACATACCCTGCAAAAAATACTTAATTTCAGAAAGTTTCGTTTGCATCCATCCTGCTACTAGTACGATACGAGATCCAAACTCACATGGTATCTGAGTAGAACTGGTTGTGAAACCTTTGGAAAGATTGAGAAGGGAAGGGGAAGGAAAAGGAGGGAAGTGAGGGGCAGTGGGCGGGGAAAGTACAATTGCTCCCCTTTTCCTAGTCCAAAGCACTTCATTTCTTCTGGAAACAAAGCTATCATGAACCGAAAAGACTACAACAAAAATCTGCCTTCCGGGTTACAATCAATCATTCAATTAAAAATGTGTTTATGTACCAACATTTATTACATTTTATTATAAATATATTTTTTAAATTAATAGTTTACTCTTTAAAGGTTATTTATTTACCGTTTTTTGGGGTAATATGGCGCTGAAAGCGAAAGTGAAGCAGATGAAGGCTCTTTCCATTTTAAAAGTCTGCACAAAGTGAGCAAGTTTATTTCGACAACTGTCAAAAATATCTCGCGTACATCTAATATAATATCATAATAATAAATCTATTATAATAGCAAAGGAATTTTTTTTTTAATTTCAATACATTACATTACATAATTATTGCTTTAGATCCAGCGGACTCTTCCGAGCCAAATCAGGACCGGACAACCCCCGATCCTTATAAAGGATCTGCTGAAACAACCCTAGTGGTAAAACTGAAAGCTATCCACCAGCCACTCACCTTACAATAAAGACAACCCACGCAGGGAACGCTGAGGCTATACTCTAATTTATCGAACCCCCGTTTACAAAAGCAAAATAGAATACAAACATCATTATAAATTATCAACAAAACACATACATATCAAATGCCTACATTGCTAAATAATAACATCATAGGAAGCCCTAGTGACCACCTGGTAGAATGCGTCCAATATTCCCAAAATGATCCAAAAGACCTCATACACAAATAGGGAGGTACCCTATATGCCACGGGCCCTATATGCCACAGGCCCTATATGCCACGGGACCTATATGCCACGTGCTGTTGTTGTTGTTGGTGGTGGTGAACCTTTATTACCACAGGTTTGGCGACCTAAATACCATTTAGGTAGCCGATCACTGTGAACTGGCTACCTACTATTTTGAACGGCTACCTATAATGTGAATGTCTACTTAACCATATTTGTGAACTGCTACTTAATTTTGAACCCATTTTTACGACAGGCGACCTAAATGTGAATGGTTACCTGCCTGTGAAATGGCGACTTAAGCAGTTCACCACCACGGCTACATATTAGGCCTACGTGAAATGTTACTTGATGGTGACATGGCTACCTAATATGCTATGTTGTTAAATTGACATGAAACATTTTGTTAAAAAAACATTGACCAGCTAATAAATAACCTTACAGCCATTAGTACATAGTTTTATAGTACATTTCAGTTGTATTCTGGGAGAGCCGACAAAAATTACAATACATATATAACTCATGGATGATTTGCAGTGTGCAAATTTCAAGGTAAAAGCGCGTTTTAAAGAGAAATAAGCGAATGTAAGTGGTCATAATACCTTTGTAGCCCTTGGTATTGTTTACTTCGACTGTTGAAGTGTTGGCACATTCGACAGCATTAACAGTAACTAATACAGTGTGACCTGAACAACTCTTCTGTTGATGTGATAGCAATGTTGGTGTTATATGTCCCTTTAAACATCTAATCCTTTATCTATGCACTTCATAACCTTCAACAACGAATACCAATGGAAGCAGCAGTTAATTTGAGTTTTAAACTGAAATGTGTGCGTTCGATTTTAGATAAGGTGATGCCGACTGTGCGTTGATTTTTATGAGCAATAAAAACAATAGTTTTCAAGGGGGTAACCTTTTTTTTTTGGTGCAATTTCTCACTTGTGTTTGTGTGTGTGTGTGTATCTCTCAGGACACACACACTGGAACTTATAAGCCTTATAAGTAACAGTTCAACATGGAATGTAACTTATAACGATAGAACTGTAACTTATAACTGTGAAATGTTACATCAAATTCAAAATTCGGAAAGTAACTTTATTTTGTGGAACTGACTTTGTTAAAATGCTACCTGGATGTGAAACGTAACTTAGTAAAACATGTTGAATTGTTGCTTAATATGTTGTAATGTAACTTAATGGGGTGGTTTAGTAAGACCTTCATCCATAGGGTTCCATAGCATACTGAAATGCATAAACAGACATTTATGTGAGAATACACCACATAAAACAATACTTTCAAACAGCTTCACATCACTTCAAGATTCTTTATTGTCCAAACACATGGCATGGATATTTGTTTTCCAGTGCAAGAAAAGACATAACATCAAAAACACAGACATACAATATTAATACATTTGATATATTATTATACCCAACTTCCATACCGAAATACAAATCTATCACCACTAGCACACGTGCCTAAACAGATATACATACCCATGCGTACACATTAGACTCACAAATAATTATTCCACAATACACAAAACCACCTGCCTGTGGCATATAGGGCCTGTGGCATATAGGTCCCGTGGCATATAGGTCCCGTAACAATAACAGCACGTGGCATATAGGGCCTGTGGCATATAGGTCCCGTGGCATATAGGTCCCGTGGCATATAGAACCCTACCCCACAAATAAGGAGTCTTGTCCCGGAAGAGTTTTCAAGAAAAAAGGTAGGTGATTGGTCTAGCGAAGAAGAAGATAGTATAACAGATTGATAGAACAGAGCAGGAATGAGAAAGAGCAAGACAGCGAAAGTGGAAATTTAAAGCACTAAATTTCCAGAAAGTGGGGATACTATTTATACTGAAACCCCCGGCACCCCAACGGGGGTATTTTGTTTTATTATTCTTTTCAAAAAATTATTTTTCCCTTTAGACAGGCAGCTGTCATTCTTTGTAGACAGACTAGATCTGTAGGCCTATATTTCTTTCTGAGGTAGACCTGCAGCTTTTCTCTGTAGGCCTATCACTTTGGTCAGAGGATGGAGCGCTAGGAACACGCTTTTTTCAGGGCGCTTTAGGAAGGCGCTCTGCTTGCTTTACTCTCTGTCCCGGGTTCGAAGAAGAGTAAAGTACCCAGGCACAGCGCGGTCGTCTGAGGCGATTGTTCTGCCGCACCAAACCAACCAACCGATGTTCATCCAGCCACCAAAGTAATCACTCGAAGTCGTTGCTTGATTAAGTTTATTTCAAAGAAGAGCCAGAGCTGACAAACCCTAATTAAACTGTAAAGTAACTTTAACAGAAAACAAAATCGTTTATTTAAAAAAATGTCACCAGGAATGTTGAAAATCCCACGCTGTGCTTTTTGGAAAACTAAACTAATTAATATAAATAAATAAATAAATAAATAAATGACATATATAAATGACATAAATAAATGAACGAAAATAAATGACATAAATAAACACACAAAGAAATAAATATTGTGTTCAACTCATCTCAGATCAACTAGGAAGATTAATTAAATCTTTTTTAGATCTCCCATTTTCTGTCAGCTGATACAAAATGCGCCTTAAATTCCCCCAACACCTTCCCACTTCCACCTCCTCCCCACCTTCCACAAACCTACCCGTTCCCCCCTTTGGCCCTCACCACCACCCTTGTGAAATATGTGCGTTTTACAAATCTACGAAACTAAAATAAGGCCTACACCACACACACTTAAAACCAAACTATGCACGATTTGCGATTATTTAAATTAACGTCCCCGGACACAGAGCGTATAGGGGACAACTATGCACGCTAATTTTCCTTTCCTTTTCATTAAGTTTCATTTAGAACATTTAATTTAGTTTAGCATAGTTATTATTATTATTATTATTATTATTATTATTATTATTATTATTATTGTATTTTTATTTCTCAAATTGTATTACAATATAATTTTTTGTACGTATTTAACTATAATGTTAAAAAAAACTCAGTGTGTGTTTCATACTTCCAATTTTGAATGATTGGACCATCACTCACCTATTATTATTATTATTATTATTATTATTATTATTATTATTATTATTATTATTATTATTATTATTATTATTATTTGTTCTTCTTCTTGCATTCTTTCTATATACCATTTCATTCTTTCTTGGAATTTTGAAGGAAGTATGATTTTGTTGGCTTGAGTTTTTGTCCGCCTGACGAAGAATATTTGCACATTGTTGTTTTGTCTTGCTTTGTCTTGTTTTTGTATTCTTTTGTAGAAATGATCATTCTATTGTTTTATGTCCATGTTTGTTTCTCATTGCTCAACTAAACCCAACTAAACTATACATACAGCAGACCAGGCTACACTAACCTAAATAAACTACCCTAACCCCAAACTAACCTGCCCTTTATCTAATCGACGATAATCAAAACTAAACTATACATACAGCAGACCAGGCTACACTGACCTAAATAAACTACCCTAACCCCAAACTAACCTGCCCTTTATCTAATCGACGATAATCAAAACTAAACTATACATACAGCAGACCAGGCTACACTGACCGTTTACTGTATAAGCTGAAAATTATTGGATTATCTGGTCATTTGTATACATACATACACACATTTCTAAGCAATAGAAACATTACAGTTAAAGTAGGTAACTCATATTCTTCTACTTACAGTACAGATATGGGGATACCACAAGGCTCAATAATTTCTCCTCTGCTGTTCAATATTTTAATATATGACTTGCCCAAAACTATTAGTAACAGAGTGACCTTGGCTCAGTATGCTGATGACATTGCTATCTGGATGAATGTAAGTTTAAAACAGAATACTTCTCTTTTCGAAATAAAATATATATCTCATGTATACCAAACAGAAGTTAATAAAATAGCCATATTTATGAACCAAAATGGCTTAGATTTATCTAAAGAAAAAACAAACATGATTCTTTTTAATAATTGTAGAGAACCAAGAATGCTACCAAAAATTGTTATAGATAATGACGAAATAAAGTATGTCAATGAAGTTAAATTCCTTGGTGTATATCTAACTAAAAAATTAAAATGGAAGAGACATATAGAATACGCTTGTCAAAAGGCAGTAAAAAGCTATAATTTACTAAAAATAATAAGCCGAAAGGCCTGGGGACAAGATACCAAAACCCTCATACATATAGCTTTAGCTTTAGTCAGATCTAAACTAACATATGGACAGGAATTCTTTTTCTCTGCTCCCAAAACTTATCTTAGGAGATTGCAAAGTCTAGACAGCAAGTCCATAAAATTAGCGTTAGGTGTACCAATACATACACAAACACTTAAAGCTTACAAGTTAGCAGGAGTCATATCCATTGAAGAATGGAGAAAAATTTCTTGTGCAAAATATATTGTACGAGCTGCATCTGTATATAATAATAATGATGATGAGATACATTTTAGGTCTGATCTGATTTTTTTAAAACGTGCACAGAAAATACCATTCTTAGAATCAATAGCAACTTTTACAAAAGATTTAATTGAAGATTTATCTAATGACATAAAATCTTTTCCTAAAAATATTATTTCTCCAACACCTATGTGGGAGCTTGAAACTGCTCATTTTGACATACATTATAGTTTAGAAAAGAAGAATAAAAATGCAAATTTATTATCAAGTGATGTTCGTTGTCATTTGGAGAAAAATTATTCTCAACACCTTCAAATCTATACTGATGGATCGGTTTTAGAGACAGGGGAAGCTGGAGCAGGCTATGTAATTCCAGCTCTAAAATTGCAAAAATGTTTCTCTTTGAGTCTAAATACTTCTATTTTTGCGTGTGAACTTATCGCAATCCTTATGGCATTAACTAAAATTTCAGATCTTTGCTTAAACGCATTTCAAGTTGTTGTATGTGTTGATTCGATGTCAGTTTTAGATGCTTTACAATCTTATGGTCATACTGAACGGCATGAAATTATTTTAGAAATTAAACATTTAGTCCACAATCTCATTATTAATGGTACAAAGGTATGCTTCTGTTGGCTACATTCACATTGTGGTTTTCTGTTTAATGATAGTGCGGACAAAGCAGCAAAGAAAGGAGCTAAAAATATCAATGCTCAGAGTATTCAACTAAAAAAATCCCCTAAGGAAATTAAACGTATGATCGAAGAGAGGTCAACGAAACATGTTGTATTTAATACACTTTTTCCTGTAGACTGTAGACTTTCGAGAACAGTTTTTACTATGGCTAACAGAATAATGTTGAATGCCATAAAAACAAAGTATTGTCCAGATGTCCATTGTGTATGCAATGAGACTTTTTCATTATATCATTTACTTTTTGGTTGACGTCATTTTCTGCCTCTATTAACTGTGCATCTGCATGACATAAAAACATTAGATGATATTAATTTTCATCAAAGTGCATTGTTAGCAAAACTTTTGATGGATTCTCCTGTGGCTAGATTTGTGTAAATAATTTTATTTTATTTTATTTATTTATTTATTTATTTATTTATTTATTTATTTATTTATTTATTTATTTATTTTCTTTTTCTTTTTTTATTTTTTTAAATAAATTATTATTATTATTATTATTATTATCATTATTATTGGGCTTTTTGTTCCCCCCCCCCCCTCCCCGTCTTATCATCTTTGGTGGAAAAGACGTAAATAAAACAACCAACCAACCAACCAGCTACACTGACCTAAATAAACTACTCTAACCCCAAACTAACCTGTCCTTTATCTAATCGACGATAATCAAAACTAAACTATACATACAGCAGGCCAGGCTACACTGACCTAAATAAACTACCCTAACCCCAAACTAACCTGCCATTTATCTAATCGACGATAATCAAAACTAAACTATAAATTACACCTCGCTTAACTCATCTCTAAATTCAACTCAGCAATAAGTTCAAACAAACAACTAAACACAGAGAAAACATACCTTAACCCGCTGTCAACCCCAAACTGAATACGCTAGAACTATTCAATTCCATACAGGAGGAGACAGATGTGCGCAGAATTATCCTAAATAGATATGTTGTGCGTGTGTGTGTATGTGTGTGTGCGTGCGTATGTTGGTGATGTGGCCGAAGTAGTAGCCGCATTTGGCTTACGTTTTACGGCTTATGCATTTGGTCGAATTTATAAACGTGCCTGATGTGCAATTTCACTACAACAAGGCACTTTTTAATGACGATGTAATGTAATATTTCACCATTTGAATATAATATGAAACAACTTTACTAAGATTGACACGCAGCAAGTGAATTCAAGTGCCTTAGCTCGCCAAAGCGTGTGTTGCAGACCACATTTGTTGCGTGTAATCAAGCATGTTGGAGGAGTTTAGGCTGACCTCTAAACTCGTGACGTCACTCTCTCGCTTCTGATTGGTCCTCGTAAGTCCGGTTTATTTATTTTGCAGAAGAAATCAAACATGCGCTATCATTGTGAAATTTTACGTTAGTCAGCACCCAAAGAAATACCATAGACCAAAAATAACCGGACCGCTCTCTCTACTACTTCTGGTCGCTACACTAGTCTTGCGCCTCGGTCATTCGATTGTTTTGGCTCAGTACATCGCAGAGCTTTAAACATGGATTGTGTTTAGTGATCTATGATTTTGCTTAGTGGTGCAGTTTGCAATGTGTATCTTTTGTCTTGCATTATGCCTGGTGCAAGTTGTACGATTGTGGATTGTGGGGCACGTAACAGAAAGCACAAGAGGCTATCGTTTTTCTCCATTCGCCAACCAAAGGACTCGAAGTGGCACAGATAGCTTTGTTCACGCTGTGAATTGTGCCGACAGCAATTTCCATAGACACAGCAAATTAAAAGGCACACAAACTTAAAGGAAACAACACAACAATGTGTAGTACTGGATGGATGAACCATTTCAAATGACCTTGTTCAAATATGGACTTCAACGTTGAAAATAACCTTAATTTGTTAATATGCATCTAGTAGTGCAAATCATACTTAGAGAATAACAAGCACTATGCAGGTCAATACATCACATGTCCTAACCCTAACTCTAATCCGAACCCTAACCCTAGCGGGCCAATGCTGGAATTAAACAAATGGGCAGCCCCTTCTATAATACTACTAATTCCAAAAAAGCGCAGATTCCAAAAAAGCGCGGAACATAATAATATACACTAGACTATCTCAAATATTTACGATCCGCATTCTGAAGTCTTCAACAAGAAAAAAAAGGCAACGCTACTTTGATTCACACGAGCTTAGCATTGCAAGTATAGACTATATTATGTAGGTCTATGACCCAAAATCGAGCTTTTGGGGATTTTTGCAAATCTGTGTTAGATGAGTCCTAAATTGTTACACACACTCACACACACACACATACACACAAACATATGCACAAAATGTACTAAATGTATATCTATTTATCTGTATTCAAAATGTGTTTGTTGCGATCTATTCGGTGCCTTTTGCATATCGTCGGTGTCCATTCAAAACCTCGTATGTCCCAAAATACAGTTTTGAGAAAAATAAAAAAAACTGTTTTAAAAAATCAGGTGTCACCAAAACAAATGGTTTTAGTATAATTTGCATTCAGTATTGAACAGGAAATTTGGCAGTAATAGTGGCAAGATTAAGAGCGCATGCTTGTTTGAGTAATAGACAAAAATGTTCACATACGAGGTTTTTACTATTTTGTATGAGCTGGAAGGTGCAACTTACGAGGTTTTGACTGTTTTGCTTGAGCTTAAAGTTGCAAGTTATAAGGATTAGTCACAATAGCAAACAACAAAGGAAACATTAATACAAAATAAAAGACCGAAAAATGCAGTTGAAAACATTGTCAATGTTGTTTTATTCAATAATGCAGACACAACCCTTGTCTTTACAAAATTGAAATAGGCTAATAGGCCATTGATAGATTAACACTTAACACCCAGCAATCAATGAACGCGTTGTTGCATTCATCACTGACATAATAATGTCCTTCTGACCAGTACAAGCCCTGTACTTAAAGTAGCACGAAGTCCTTTCTCGGAAATTTCCTGTGAAATGAATTATAAGATGTAAGCTAAGTAATACATGACACTTATGTGAAGTTTTTATTACCATAACATAACAGTCTAAATGAACTTTTATTACCATAACATAATAGTCTAAATTAACTTTCATTAACGTAATAGTCTTAATTAACTGTTATTACCGTAACAGTTTAAATGGACTTTTATTACTATAATAAATGAACGTTTACTACCATATGTCTAAATGAACATTTATTACCATAACATAAGCCTAAATGAACCACCATCGGCACATGGAATGTTCGGACCATGTACGAATCAGGAAAGACGGCACAGGTAGCAACTGAGATGAGGAATAATGACCTGACCGTGTTAGGCATCAGCGAGACACGATGGACCCAAGCTGGACAAAGGCGACTGATGACAGGAGAACTATTGCTGTATTCCGGGCACGAAGAAAACGATGCACCCCACACGCAGGGAGTAGGCTTTATGTTGTCCAATCAGGCACAGAGGGCACTTATAGAATGTGAGGCCCATGGCCCCAGGATCATCACAGCATCCTTCCGTACCAAGATGAGGAAGATCAAGATGAACCTTGTCCAGTGCTATGCTCCACCGAACGACAGGGAAGAGGATGTTAAAGACCATTTCTACAGCAGACTACAGAAGATCCTTGAGACCTACCAGACAAGTACATCACCATCCTCATGGGAGATGTCAATGCCAAGATTGGGTCTGACAACACCGGATACGAACCAGTTATGGGCACCTACGCCTTAGGAGTAATGAATGAGAATAAAGAGATATTTGCGGATCTGTGTGCACTCAACAACCTAGTCATCGGAGGCAGCATCTTTCCTCACAAGCGGATCCACAAGAGTACATGGGTATCTCCAGACAATGCGACAGAGAACCAGATCGACCACATCTGCATTAGCAAGAAATTCCGAAGATCCCTGCAAGACGTTAGAGTGAGTAGAGGAACAGACGTGGCGTCCGACTATCACTTGGTGGTGGCAAAACTGAAGCTGAAGTTGAAGAGGACATTCGTCAGGCAGAAGAATGAAGTACAACATCAGCCTTCTGAAAGACCCAAAGACAAAAGAACAGTTTAGTCTGGCGCTAAGGAACAGGTTCGAAGTGCTTCAGGAATTATTTGAAGAAGAAGAAGACAGTGTACTCAACAGGTGGCAGAAAGTGAAAGAGACACTAAGATCGTCATGTCAAGAAGTTGTGGGGCCAAAGAAACATCAACAGAAAGAGTGGATCACAGCAGAGACCTTGGTCAAGATAGAAGAAAGAAAGAAGAGGAAGGCAACAGTCAACAACAGCAGAACCAGAGCAGCTAAGGCCAAGGCCCAAGAAGACTACACAGGAGCCCATAGAGAAGTGAAAAGAAACATCAAAAAAGATAAGAAGGCCTACGTGGATGGACTGGCGGCTGAAGCGGAACAGGCAGCATACAGCGGCAATATGAAACAGTTGTACGACACCACTAAGCGACTCTCCGGAAAGTTTAGCAAACCAGAAAGACCTGTTAGGTACAAGCAGAGAAACACCAT
Organism: Oncomelania hupensis; assembly: GCA_036898135.1. Classification (NCBI taxonomy): domain Eukaryota; kingdom Metazoa; phylum Mollusca; class Gastropoda; order Littorinimorpha; family Pomatiopsidae; genus Oncomelania; species Oncomelania hupensis. The sequence goes on along the minus strand of CM072526.1, from coordinate 20,218,120 downwards.
AAACAGTATAGACCAGCAGTTGAACAGATGGGCTGAACACTTTGATGAACTTTTGAATAGACCAGCACCAACGAATTCCCCAGTCATTGAACCAGCCAATGTGGATCTTCCAATCAACTGCGAGAAACCGACCATGGAAGAGATCAAGAAGGCCATCACCCTGATGAAGAACGGAAAGGCCGCTGGACCAGACGATATTCCAGCAGAGGCTCTAAAAGCGGACTTGGAAGCATCAGTGGAGATGCTGTACCCACTCTTTGAGAGGATCTGGGAGGAAGATGTTCCGGCAGACTGAAAGGAAGGTTACCTGATCAAGCTTCCCAAGAAAGGTGACCTCAGCAACTGTAACAACTACAGGGACAGGGGCATCACACTTCTATCTGTGCCTGGGAAGGTCTTCAACCGGGTCCTTTTGGAAAGGATGAAGGATACTGTCGACCCACAGTTACGAGACGAGCAGGCAGGCTTCCGACAGAATAGATCCTGCACGGACCAGATAGCAACGCTCCGCATTATCGTGGAGCAGTCCCTGGAATGGAACTCGCCATTGTATATCAACTTCGTCGATTATGAGAAGGCGTTTGACAGCGTGGATCGAAATACCCTCTGGAAGCTCCTTCGACACTACAGCATCCCGACCAAGATGGTCAATCTGATCAGGAACTCCTATGACGGCATGTCCTGCAGAGTTATCCGTGGCGGACAGCTCACAGACAACTTCCAGGTGAAAACTGGAGTCCGAAAAGGATGCTTGTTGTCACCTTTCCTCTTCCTCATCGCCACAGATTGGGTTATGAAGATGTCCACCAGGGAAAGTAGGAACGAATATGAAATTCTGTGGAACCAGCTCGAGGACCTGGACTTCGCTGACGACCTTGCTCTTCTTTCCCATAGCCAACAGCAGATGCTAGAGAAGACAAATGCAGTGGCGGCCACATCGTCGGAGGTCGGCCTCAACATCCACAAGGACAAGAGCAAGATCCTGAAGATCAACTCCATCAGTACCGAGCCAGTCATCGTGAATGGAAGTCCCTTGGAAGAAGTGCAGTCCTTCACCTACCTGGGTAGCATCATTGATCAGCAGGGCGGCACAGATGCGGAAGGCTAGGATCGGCAAAGCAAGAGCTGTCTTCATTCAGCTCAAGAACATCTGGACCTCCAGAGAGCTGTCTTTGGCCACCAAGATACGGGTATTCAACTCCAAGGTGAAGTCAGTCTTACTGTATGGAGCAGAGACATGGAGGACAACCAAGACCATCATAAAAAAAGTCAAGTCCTTCATCAACAGTTGCCTCAGAAGGATTCCCCAGATCCGCTGGCCCGACACCATCAGCAACGCCAACCTTTGGAAAGGACCCTCCAACTCCCTGCTGAAGATGAAATCAGGAAAAGGAGATGGGGCTGGATAAGGCATACCCTACGCAAACCAGCGACGAACGTCACCCGGCAAGCGCTGAAGTGGAACCCCCAGGGAAAGCAAAAGAGAGGACGTCCAAGGAACACCTGGCGACGCGACCTCGAGGCCGACACCACCAAGATGGGCTTACACCTGGAGTCATTTAGAAAGAATGGCATAGGACAGAGGACTCTGGAGAGCTGTTGTTGGCGGCCCATACCCTGGCAGGGGTGACGGGCATTAAACTAAAAACTAAAAACACACAATTATTCTGTATTTTGTAAATTATTTTGAATTATGCCACAGTATGCCTTTGACTGCACTCATTCAGTGTCAGATTTAGTTGTGATATAACGTGCCTGCTCGTTTATTCCTGAAGAGTAATATGGAGAAGATCTGGACGATATCAATCTAGAAGAAATCATGATTTAATAAAATGACAACATGTATCATCAGTACTCACCAAAATGTAGAAAAACTGACCAGAAGCAGCTGACATTTCCACGATGACAATAACAAAAACCGCGTAAGTGACGTCAACTCAACTTCTTAGCGCGTCATTTATTTGAATGAAACCTCGTAAGTTGAGTTACAAGGTTTTAGAAATTTATTCCAAATGATAAAAACCTCGTAAGTGAGATACGAGATTTTGATACAAATCGTTTGACCTGTTGGGACATACGAGGTTTTGATATTTTGTATTACTGATGCTTTCTAACTGAGCTATGAATTCCGAGCTTGTGATAAAAAATGCGCAAAAATTCAAGGGACATAACCATGAAAAGATTGCAAAAACTACTTTTTCGGAGTTACGAGGTTTTGAATGGACACCGACGATATATCGTAACCAAAAGAAAGTAGCTGTAGCTGACGTACTTTGAGGAAGTACTCGGATTCGGTTTGCTACTTCATGCAGTGGAATGATAGAACGGAGAAGAATTCACAGGAGTATAAATAGCTGTCAATTCTGTTTATGGTAAATAAGTAGGTCCAAGCTAGAAAATCTTGGAGTTCAAACAATGTTTGCTCCTCTTTACTTGCAAACCCGTGTCGACCTCCATTGCTGTTGTGTGTGGAAAGAAATGCGGTTGAGTAGGTTGACTTCGTCAACTAATGCGTGCGCGACGAGAGTTCTGTCTGTGTTCGTCTGTTTCTCGGCAACGACATGCTTGTCCGATTATTTGTGGTCTATGGAAATACATAAGGAATTCAAGTGTGGCCAGAACTTTAGATTTGTAATGTGTTCACTTAAAAAACTATCCTTCGAACCCTCTGTAAAAACTGTCAATTTATTATGTTTTTTTTAAAACTTGTTATAAGTCGTATTGTCTATTGTTTATTGTATTGTTTTAATGTTACTTGCTCTAAGCAAAAAACAATAAACTTGAATCTTGAGTCCACTACTATTTGGGATTCTGTTAGTGGCAATGCAACCCCCATTAGGTTGCCGGGGGTTTCAGTATAAATAAATAAATAAATAAATAAATAAATAAATAAATAAATAATAATAATAATAATAATAATAATAATAATAATAATAATAATAATAACAATAATAATAATAATAATAATAATAATAATAATAATAATAATAATAACAATAATAATAATAATAATAATAATAATAATAATAATAATAATAATAATAATAATAATAATAATAATTTTATTTATAAAGCGCATTATCAAACAATAGTCTGCACAAGGCGCATCAGACACAGTCACACGCACAGTACAATAGATAGAATACAATAAATAAATATTTTGTTTTAAATCATTAAAATTTAAAGTTTGAAATTGGAAGTAAATCTAACACACACACAATAGCCACATTAAAACAATGTACAAATATATTAATAAGAATGGATAGACATTATTATTTTTCTTATTATCGAGGATTTTTATAGCGCACATATCTCATCGTACTTGGCGACTCAAGGCGCTGGCCGATACAGGATCTAACTCAAGGCTACCGAGGCGCCAACTTGCAGCCTTTGGGCGCATCGTAATTAGAGAAGTTACATACAAATTTCTTAAAATGTTTCATTTAAAATCGTTTTATGATGAATAATGTAATGTTGGGAGAAACTGCTTTATTTCCCCTCTGTTCAAGACAAATGTAGGATGATACGACTATGGACAGGTATTATTCAATCAAATTCTTCTGCTACATTTTCAGGTCGGATGTATAGAAATATACATCAATGGTTTTCAGATTCTAATGTTTTCACCACAATGGTTAAATTATATTAAGATTATTCTGGTTGAAGCTGTTTATAACTGTGCATGGAAGATGCAACATTTCCATAGTTTAGATTCGTTATGCAAAAATGTAGCCATCTATTTAAAGAATACTTTTATGCAGACGTGTAAATAGTCTCTTGACGAAAGCAGCAAGTGTTTCTTCGTTTTTAAAAAGTATTTATTTACAGTTTGGTCGTAAAAAGTATGTCTATCTGTTACCCGATATTTTTCTATTTACTGTACTTAATAAAGTAAATAAATTTACTAAATAAATTAATTTATTAATAAATCAATAAATTACTAAATTCAATAAATTAAGTAAATTTCTCTTTACAGAGAAAGATGGAGTACGCTGTTTAAACGATCATCTGTGCTGCCCCAACGATTTACGGGATAGGATACGATAAGACCTGATATTTATGTTCATACTTTGATAAAATTTCGTTGTTCAGATCATAAGTTACAAAATAGAATTATGAAGGTGGAAATATGTCACAAGGAAAGAAAGACTTTGAATGGTCTGTAATATTGGGAATTAATTTTACTTTATTTTGGAGTGTCTAAAGCATAAACACGTTCGACAAATGTTTATTTCAACCAAATAGTTATCATGCAAGTCAATGTTTAATTTATGTGATTTGTCTTGAGAAAGAAAACCAGTGTTACTAAAATTAAGTCCTATCCTATCCTATCATATCCTATCCCGTAACCCGGAGGTCGTTTAACCAGCGTACTCCATCTTTCCCTGTCCTCAGCAACCCTGATTGTTTCGCTCAGTGTCAAACCAGTCCATTCTCGAATGTTGTCCTCCCAACTCTTTTTCGGTCTCCCTCTTCTTCTACCTCATTGCACTGTGCCCTACAGGATGGTCTTTGCAAGACCTCATGATCTGGTGACGTGGCCATACCATCAGAGTTTCCGTTTTTTCACCATTGTGAGCAGGTCATCGGGTTGTCCAATGGCTTGTGTCTTTCGGACTTCGTCGTTGGTGATGTGTTGGGTATAGGAAATGCCCAGAAGTCTTCTGTAGCACCTCATCTCCATGCTTTGTATTCTTCGTTGGAGATCTGCTGTGAGGGTCCATGTTTCGCAAGCATATAGGAAGATGGAGATGACAAGGGAGCGCAGCAGTCTTACCTTGGAATGTAGACTGATGGTCCTGTCTTTCCAAATTGGCTTCAACCTCGTCAGGGCAGCAGTTGTTTGTGCATTTAGTACATTTATAAATTAAATTAGGGACATTGATTGATTGATTTATTGTTGCTTTAGGTCCAGCGGACTCTTCCGAGCCAAATCAGGACCGGAATTAGGGACATTAATATTAGCAATATTGGTAGATTTTTTTCAATGTAATAGTTGGAAATGTTAGTAATGTTATTGTGTTTTTTACAACTGAATTATGATAGTTATGCCTATGCTTTTGTATTCTCCACACTCCAAAGGGGACGAATAATGGGATTAAATCTTGAATCCTGAACTTCTTGTGACCCAAAATAAAATTGATAAAGACACTGGAGACTGTGCAGTGTAAGTAAGCAAATTTAATAGTAAATCCATTGATAAGTTTCATCATGTAATTATGTATAAACAGTGGGTGCATTATTTATGAAGAACGTTGCAATGAATATACTCCTTTCGTAATAGTGCAGTACAGAAATGTTACCTGAAGGCATGTAATGGTTCAGAAAACCAGAATTTTTGGCTTTGTGACAATATTTTTATGTCAAGCGCTTGTGTTCCTCCCAAAATAAAATTGTTAAATACGCTGGAGACTTAATAGTGTATGTGTACAAATGTTCGAGTAAATCCATTGATAAATTTAAAAGATATTCGTCTTGCAGTTTGCAATTAAAGTACATGCAAAGCAACTGCCATCGCAGTGAATGTGGGACTAAACAATGTATTAGACGATATTTGCAATTCTCGTTGTTTGTTGCACTCCGTTGAGCTAAATAGATAATTGATACAAACATTTTTGAGTGGAATCTGTCGTTCTGCAAAGTTTGAAGTAAACTGATGCCGCTCTTTAAAAGATACAACGCACATACACCATCACAAATTTACCCAATTATAAATATACATTTAAACATGCTTACATGCTTAGGGAAAAAATTGTCCCATTCGTTATACCCGAAGTTCGTTGTACCGGTAGTCGATGGTTATTGACCAAATTGTGTTTTTGTATTCGATATATCCGTTGTGTCTCTAAAATAAGTAATGCTACTAATTTGTCACCTAACAAAAAAAATGTATGAGAACGTTTGAAAACTACTAATAAATATGAAGCACCCCCATCAAATAATAATTTTTATATTAATTCTGAAATTAAATATCTTGAAGTAAAAAAATGCTATTTTAGATTTAGGAAGAAAAAGTCTGCTGTAGGATTAGTCGGTATATCATATAACTTATTATGCATCTTCCTGATAAATGGATATGAATTTTACATAATATTTTTTACAAATGCTGGCATATGGGTACTTTACCTGATTATTGGAAATCTTCTATAATAATACCTATTTTAAAATCAGGTAAGCCCCGATCACTTACGTCAAGTTATAGACCAATATCACTAACGTCTCATGTATGTAAAGTAATGAAAAAATTTATTTTAGAAAGAATATCATATTATTGTATAAAACATAATATTATACCAGTTAATCAGCCTGGTTTTCAAAAAGGAAGATCAACAGTAGACCATTTAGGAAAAATCACAACCAATATTAAGAGACAATTTGCAAAAACAAAAAGCGTTTTAGCAACATTTTTGACATCACCAAAGCATGTGACAGAGTATGGCTTGAAAAATTAATGTAAAAAATAAAATCAATTGGTTTGTCAGGTCGTATGTATAATTACATTGGCACTTTTTTAAGAGATAGAAACATAAAGGTAAAAGTGGGGAATTCATATTCGTCTAGCTATACAACTAATATGGGGATTCCACAAAGATCTATAGTTTCACCAATTTTATTTAATATATTAATTTATGATTTACCGAAGGAGTTGAGTAATAAAGTATCACTTGTTCAATATGCAGATGACATAGCAATATGGATGAATGTAAATTTAAAAAAGAAAACATCCTTGCATGAAATTAAATATATTACCAAGTTATATAAAAAAGAATTAAATAATATCATAATTTCATGCATCACAATTGTCTTGACTTGTCAAAAATAAAAAAAATAAAAACTGGTATTATTTATACATGGTCAAGAGCCTAGAAAATTTCCAAAAGTAAAAATTCAAAATGAAGAACTCAAGTATGTAAAAGAGGTTAAAATTTTAGGCGTTTATCTAACATATAAACTGCATTGGAACGACATATAGAATACTTAATACAGAAGGCTGTCAAAAGTTATAATTTATTGAATATTATTAACAAACAAGCTTGTAGACAAGAAGTAAAAACACTGATTCATATCGCCTGTGCTTTCGTTAGATCCAAATTAACATACGGACAGGAAGCGTATTTTTCAGCCCCTAAATGTTATTTTAAAAAGTTACAAAGCTTAGACAGTAAAGCAATAAAATGAGCACTATGGGTCCCAATTCATACAAAAACCACAGATGCCTATAAACTTGCGGGAGTTATTCCTCTTGGTGAATGGCGAAAGTTATGTGCCAAATACATAGTAAGAGCAAATGCAATTAACAACAGTACTGACGAAGAACTGTTCATACAATCTGATTTAGATTTTCCTAAACAAGCCCAAAAAGTGAACTGCTTTACAACAATAGGAACCTTTACAAAAGATTTGATTCAAATTGTCTTACCGCATATTGAGTGTTTACATAAAACTATTATTTCACCAGTACCTATGTGGGAATTACAAAAGGCTATATATTATATCTGTTGCTGTAATGAAAATAAGAACCACGACCCTCTGCTTACTGTATTTGAAGTTTGACATCATATACATGAGAAATATCTGGACAACTGAAATAATATACTGGTGGATCTGTTCTTCACACAGATGAAGCAGGAGCTGCGTTTGTAATACCGGATTTAAATATATCCGAATCCTATTATGTAGGGAAATGATAGTCGATATTCACTGCTGAATTAATTGCGATACTAATGGCTCTAAATACAATTTATAATATTTCTGGGAGTATATTCAGCGTTGTTTTATGCGCAGATTCTATGTCAGTTTTACAAGCAATGAATTCAGATAATAATGGTGAAAAACAGAAATTATTTTGGAAATTAAAAATATTATTCACAGTTTGATAACTAATGGCACTGAGGTGAATTTTGTCTGTATTCCCTCACATAGTGGTTTCCTTTATAATGATTGGGATGATCGGGCTGCAAAACCTGGTGTTTCAAATATTAATTCTCAAACAATAAAATACCGTTGTCTTCTAAAGAAATTCAAACCTCTATAGAAAATAAATTTGTAAAAGACATTAAACTTAATTGCAACTATAATAAACCTTGTGGAATTGCTAGATCAGTTTCAAGCATGGCACATAGAATAATATTAAACTCAATTAAAACCAAAATATATTGTAAAAATGTAAAATGTATATATGTGGTGAATCCATTTTTCTGAAACATGTATTACTTCAATGCAGTAATATGCGTCCATTTTTGCCAACTATATGTTTCTATTATTGATTCCATTGATAACATAAGCTTTGATATAAGTATTAGATTAGAAAAAGCTTTGATTGATTCTCCAGTTGCTCAGTTTATATAATTATGCATTTTATATGTATGGATGTATGTTCGTCGCTTATATATAGAGATATGGAGCTAATCACTGAGGGCTATTTCGGCCTTATTATTCAGAAGAGACTTTAGAAAATTTAGTTTTCCATGAATCTAATTTTAACTTGTGGACAATTTGTGTGAATTGTCTAGACAAAATATTACTGTGTACATTTTAAAGAAAACAATTGCCTACTATTGAAATCAATTCATAGTAGGAGAGGCTCATGCTATGATTAACATCAGTAGGCTTACTTGTACCATCTTTAGATAATCGGCTAATTCATATACCCCTTATTTCACAATGAGAAGAAACCCACAGAAAATCAACTGTAATATTTTTAGTTAGTAAATATTGTATAAGGTATTTGATTTCAAACATCATATCTCTTCTAAGTGAACAATTCCATCTTTTCTGTAAAATTTGAAAATGTAGAGTGTTTAGTTTATGAGATCGAAAGAAGTAAGTCCAAGTGTTTAACTTTTTTAAAGTACCTGAATAATATGGCAGTCCGTCCTTGGATGTTTTTTGTGGCGCCACTGACGTTGCCAAAACTTTGCACAGATATTTAAAGGCAAAAAAAGCCTAGTCTGTCGACCAATCAGAGGACGTGTTGTGACAACTGACTAATCCGATTGCTGGTAGCATAATTCTTCAGACTAGCCACGCTGTTGCAAGCGTATGGCTGCGTTGTTCAAGGGTTGGATACTGAATTGGTGTTGTGTTTATATGTTTTGTTGTTGTTTTTAAATTGCTGACAATTCTGGTTTTCTGAACCATTACATGCATTCAACTAATGTTTTCTGTACTGGGTTGTTACAAAGGAAGTATGCATTGCAACATTGTAGAGAAAAGAAAACTGAGCATTCTGCCCTCTCCGTTCCCACCCCCACTGTTTAACTCCTAATGATCCCACAAACACCCTTCTTAAAGCTTTAAAATCCCTCATTCCTGAAAAGAGTAATTCCTAAAGCTACATATGAATTATTATTGCTGACAATAGTCAACCAAAATAGCCCTTGAAATTATTATTGTTGTTCAGCTTTATAAGTGACTGACTGACTTTAAGTCACTTGTTAAGTAACTTGTGTATAAGTAACTTACTGACTTGATGATGTCCATTTATAACGCGAGTGTCTCCATCCATTGTCGAATGCTCAGTGCGCTGGCCGATAGAGATCTCACTCAAGCCGCCAGAGCTAGACGTCCCCACTTGCACCCTCTGGACACATAGTCAGACGTCCAGACGACTAAGCGCAACCCTGTGTGACAGGGGATGGGGGAAAAGGACCTAGCGCGTGCTGGGTGTATTTGTGTAGCCAGCACTCACCCGTCTAGAACATGAGCGTCAGGATCTTTAAACTCCATGCGATGGAATGCGTGCGTGCACAGATTAGACCTCGGTTTATACTCTTATCCGAACTTACTCATAACTTCTAAGTGACTTATTGACTTAACTAACTTGTACTCATAACTTGTAACTTACAATGCAAGGTAACTTAAGAGACTTAAAATAATAATTTAACCTATACTATATAATTTTACAGTCAGTTGGTTGGTTAGTCTTAAGAATTAAGTTTGTTTACTGCCATTCTTCAGTTGTTATTTTAACTTTTTATTTCTATCGCCTCATGATTTGATTACATCGCTAACTAATTTCCATACCCTGCCCCCATAAGCCGTTACTACAATAACCACCACTTTGCCTCATGATCTTCCGGCGCTGGCTAGTCAGTCTTAACTTCTTTTGATTCGATTACATCGCTAATATTCCCGTGTGTACGAGTCTCACTCCACTCTCACCCTTTCACTCCTCACCAAGGGCTCTAAAACCGCTAACTTAACTAGGCAGGTAAAAATCAATAACAGCCACTGTGCCTTGCGATCTTCCCACGCCGGCTTGCTGTGTTCGTCGCTCTCACCGAGAGGAACAATGTTTTCGCAGAAAATTCAACGAAGTTTGGGATTTTTTGCCACTCAACGAAAATATTTCCTGTGACGATTCCCTAGTTTATTTTTAGAACGGTCGCATCTAGGCCTAGGCGATGTTAGTTCCTGTCTACCTTTTCGATCAAAATCAAATTAGCGAAAGCCAACAGTAGGGATCTTTGCAACTGAACGAAAAATAATTTTCGTTCTCATTTCCTGGTTTATTTATAGAACGATTGCATCTGCGCTTGGGAGATTTTAGTTCCTGTTTACATTTTACAAAACAATACAATACAAATATAACTTTATTGATCTCAAACTGAGAAATTCATTACATGGTCTGCAATCCGACATCAAAAATTAAGAGTACATGGACAAGAACTAAGAAACGTATTAGCATATTATGCATACATATTTATATAACACAACATATTAATTCCCTTACTACTTACACGGCACATAGACTGGACATTATTTTATCGTTCTTATATAGCGCTTTACCAGCTCAAGAGCTGCTCAAGGCGCTGGCCATTACTTTCAAGTTCTCGCACAGCACACTTACTATCACATTTATTCCAACATTGAACATGTCATTTCTCTAAGATACATAGACTAAATATTGCCTTTCGCACAGCACACTGTCACATTTATTCTAACATTAAACATGTCATTTCTCTAAGATACATAGACTAGATATTGCCTTTCTCACTGCATATTATCACAACGTTTATTCCAAAATACCTTCTCATCCTTCACACACACACACACACACACACACACACACACACACACACGCACACACACCCCCCACCCCTCTCCACACACACACACAATAAGGCATTGCTGCTAAATAAGGAATTATTAATCAATTTAATGCATTAT
>CM072526.1:20101948-20201948 GCA_036898135.1 Oncomelania hupensis | reverse complement strand
CCAATATAAACACACACATCCAATGTGTTTAAAAATTTATTGTAAACTCTTGTTAATGCACAACACTTTAGCTATTACCATTATCATTATAAACATTTTCATGTACGTTTTTCAAAATAAATGTGAAAATGCAAAAAAATAAAATAAAACATACAGACAGAAAATAAGCTAGGCAATCATAAAAAAAAAAATAACAAACAAAAAAACAAGGGAGACAATCACTGACACAGAAAAAGCAGATGAACTTTTTTCCCCCAAACAAATTTGCTTATTCACAAAACATGGTTTACAATGCCTTCCTGGTCGTTTGAGTTTTTTAGATGGAGGCTTTGCCATTTTCTTTGTTCAACTCCGTCTGTCTCTCCCTCACAAAGACTTATCGTAGACTGAAGTTTTGAACGAACACGTGTTGCGGAAGTGCGGTGCTTTTACTAAGTGTCTTTAAACCAGACTCGACCGGAACAGACTACTTTCGCTCGAAAACCCCCTTGGTTAAAAAATATTATCGTCACTTTTGAAAAATTGAGTAGCAGCTTTGTGATACACCGTAGCAATGGGAAAATGTTTAAAATGCGTAGCGCTACGCAAAAATCCGTAGCACTTGACAGGTATGCGACTACAGCAGACACAGCATTGTTTCTCTGGACCAAAGGGAGAACTTCTGTGACTTAGATACGAGACTATGGAGGTCACCGAGGGTTTTCTCTGGGTACTCCGATTTCCTCCTTCCCTTCCATAATGGTATTGGATGCAGTCAATCTAAACTTTCACAAATAAAAATTCGATTTCATTTCCGTCTTCTAATAGCGATTTGCCTTTACACCACCTGTTTGAGTGATGAATGTGTGTTTGTTGTGTATGTAAGAGTGTCTGTAACATGTGAGCGTGTATGTTGGTTGCAGATCGCCGCGCTTTAAGTCTGATTTAGGAATGATGCGCGTATAGCATCCATTATTAATATTAATAATAATAATAATAATAATAATAATATTATTATTATTATTATTATTATTATTATTATTATTATTATTATTATTATTATTATTATTATTATTATTATCATCATTATTATCATTATTATTATTATTATTATTATTATTATTATTATTATTATTATTATTATTATTATTATTATTATTATTATCAAAGGATGGAAGACACGTACAAGGAGGCATAGTTACGGCATCATACATCGTAGCTGGGCCTTGCCAGGTACCTCCCATTGGTGACAAACGTACGCCTCTTGCATCTAGTCTATTAAAGCTAAGAGTGTGACAGTGACAGTAGTAGTAGTAGTAGTAGTAGTAGTAGTAGTAGTAGTAGGAGTAGTAGTAGTAGTAGTAGTAGTAGTAGTAGTAGTAGTAGTTGTTGTTGTAACAAGAGGACCTGTTTACCCTGCACACTTTGAGATTTTGCTTGTTTAGTCAGTTAGACTTAGAAGGTTACAGTTAGTCTCTAGCAGACGACAGAAGTGATCATGCGTAGCAGTTGTAGCCTGACGCCCGCATAGATAGTGACATCATCGCAGCTGACGGTAGAAGGCTTTGAATTATACAGCCACTCAGATTTTTTCAGCCTATCAGAACACAGCACCGGTAGGTAGAACCAGTTCTGGCCGATTCAGGTAAAGCCAGGTAAAAAGTCATTTGTGTTGAGAGCTTAAGGCAGTACACAGCTACTTCCTAGCAGAAATCTCTCCACTGATAGACCAGGGAAGCAGTGCTTGTTGAATATTCGAATTCAATCAAGTAGCCACGGCCTGACATTGTCAAACAGGTAAATGAACATACTTCTGTTTCATCGTGATGTATCTATATTATTGTTGAATTATGTTTGTGAAATTTACTATGCACAGAATGAATTGTTAGTCCGACTTTGCGTGACCACGTGGAAGAATCCGACCACGAGGCAAGCATGACCGGTTGACGCCATGTTGTATCCCTGACGGACCCACTGTTGTTTAACCTATATGTATGCTTGCAGACCAGTGGCTGTACCCGAGAATGTTTATAATAGTAGTATTTCTCTATGTGTATAGATAGCTACGATTTATATTTATATATGTATAGGAAAGTAGAGTGGAGATTCCAGTGGACCACAGACTTAGCAGAATGTTCGTCGCTTATGTATAGAGATGTGGAGCTATCACTGAGGGCTACTTTAACTTTCAGTGAGACGCTCTGCACAGACCTATTATACAGGGTTGTGCAGAATTTCGTCTCATATGTTACAGACGAGCAGGCGGTATATCGTGAGCCCAACTCAGCAAACGACAACAACCACGTCAACGCGTACAGTTGGCTGCCGAGGCATCTACAGCATTGTGCGCAGATAGCCCACCCGTCAAACACAAGCCAAGACAACACAGTTTGTCCCAGAAGCGACCTCAACACAGTGCTTCAACCACGCAGTTAAGTGCCACAAGAAACAGTGCACTAACACTCTGTATAAACAGGACCACAGTAGTCCACTCGTCAAGACTTCTGACCATTAGGGCAGAAAGTATCCAGTGCCCGATGATGAGAAAGTAGCTGCCTAAACTATCAGCGAGCGAACCATTCGCATTGACAATTGAACTTTTAAGTTAGTTCCGTACTTCGAAGATCGTGTATAGAGTAGAGGAAATAAATGTGTGATTTTTACTGTTATCAAGTGGCTGGACTACATATGATTCATAGCCGTGTGAAAGCTAGTGTGACAGTGATCTTTTACCATTTTTCTATCTATCTCTGTACCCCAGCCTTAACACAGACCGAGCTAAACAAATAAATGTATTAAGTGAAGTCAAAGGGAGATTACTAGCGATCCCCGCCGACTAAGACGAGGAGGTAATAGCAGTCCATTGTGCAGAGCCCAGCAACAATAAAAAACCCGTCACAGTAGTAGTAGTAGTAGTAGTAGTAGTAGTAGTAGTAGTAGTAGTAGTAGTAGTAGTAGTAGTAGTAGTAGTAGTAGTAGTAGTACGAGGATGATGATGATAATGATTATGATGATAATAATTTTTTTAAAGTAATAATAATAATGGATGCTACATACTCGCTGTTCCCCAAATTACCAATCAGGCTTAAAGAGTGGCGATCTGTACCAACATACATGCTTCACATATTTCAGTCTCACATCCACAACTAACCCAAATCATCCCTGCCCAAATCTATCACTTATATAACACGTGGTGTAAAGGCATGGAGATCGTAATTAGAAGACGGCATGGAAATGACGTTTTTATTTTCGAAAATTTTAGATTGACTGCATCCAATAAAATTATTGTAGGGAGAGAGGAAACCAGAGTACCCGAAGAAGACCCTCGGTGACCTTAATAGTGTCTCGTACCTAAGTCACATAATTTGGCCCCTTGCTAAGTCACATAAGTTGGCCCCTAGTTAAGTCACATAAGTTGGCCTCTAGTTAAGTCACATAAGTTGGCCCCTAGCGGGAATCAAACCCGAGACCTTCGGCAAATGAAACCTGCGACTAACCCTCTGAAGAAGATCAAGAAGGATATGATGAAGAAGATAAGATAAGAATTTTATTTAACAAGGGTAAAAGAGTAAGCACTGGGTGTTTTTTTTTTTTACACCTTGCCCTTGGGGCTTGAACAATAATAATAATAATAATTAGTATAACAAAATAACTTTATAGCAATAACACCATAATGTAACTATATATATATAGGCCAAACCTCCTCTGATGAGATCTTTGGTAACGATCGGTACGCGTCAGGAGAACCAGGATTTATGAATGCAATTGTACTGCTTTTGAGCTATTTTAGCCCACGAATTTTAAGTAGCACGTGGAATTGAAAGCCACTATGTCGCATTTTTTGTCCACTTTTGAGAGCAGGATAATTATTTTTCTTGATGTATATCTATCTATCTATCTATCTATCTATCTATCTATCTATCTATCTATCTATCTATCTATCTATCTATCTATCTATCTATCTATCTATCTATCTATCTATCTATCTATCTATCTATCTATCTATCTATCTATCTATCTATCTATCTATCTATCTATCTATCTATCTATCTATCTATCTATCTATCTATCTATCTATCTATCTATCTATCTATCTATCTATCTATCTATCTATCTATCTATCTATCTATCTATCTATCTATCTATCTATCTATCTATCTATCTATCTATCTATCTATCTATCTATCTATCTATCTATCTATCTATCTATCTATCTATCTATCTATCTATCTATCTATCTATCTATCTATCTATCTATCTATCTATCTATCTATCTATCTATCTATCTATCTATCTATCTATCTATCTATCTATCTATCTATCCAACGACAGCATTGGCTTTTGAACACAGAAAGAAGCAGTTTAACGATAAAAGCAGGTATTGACAACTTTAAAAAAAATGTCTGCAGAGTTTTTAAATCACTTTTTTTCTTTTTATAGTATCTACAGATCTCGTCTTACAGAGTCCTACAAGTATGGTTTGTGTGTGTGTGTGAGTGCAGAAAGTATTGCACACGTCAGAGACGTTTCACAATCCGGTCGATGGGATCAGACATCTGCGTGGTAAATGATGTCATTGGTTATGGCTGTTGCATCATGACTGGGGTCAAGGTGTGCTAAAAGCCAAGAACGTACGGCTGTGTATAGCTTCACCTTCTTTTGGCGAAACACCAAGAGAGGGAGAGGCGTATTTATTAATTTTCTAAGCACCAAGAAATCTAACAGGTGCATACGCTTAGTACAATCTCTTGAGTCTTCCCCCCCCCCCAACAATAATAAAAATAATAATAATAATAATAATAATAATAATAATAATAATAATAATAATAATAATAATAATAATAATAATAATAATAATAATAATAATAATAATAATAAATAATTATGGAATAAACAAACTAAACACAAACCAAAAGAAAACAATTTGGCGAGAAAAAAAATATCTGAATGAATCTCTGACTCAACAGTTTAGAATACTATTGAAAATTTCGCAGTTTAGTTTCTTGCCACCCCTCCGTCCTCCCTCCCACCCAAACGTTGCTACGTCTTCAAGGGTTTTTGTAATGATTTCTGCGTCCTCGACAGCTGAGGAACCAATTTTGTTAATCTCTCTCTCTCTCTCCCTTTCTGTATGTCAATACAACAGAACAACACTATTATTATTTGTCTCACACGGAGCAATTAAAAATCTGTCTCTGTCTGTCTGTCTCCCTCTCTCTCTCCCACTATCTCCCACTCTCCCTACCCCTCTATACCTCTTTCCTTACCTCCTCTCTCTCTCTCTCTCTCTCTCTCTCTCTCTCTCTCTCTCTTTCTTTCTCATTAACTTTCCTTGTCTGTCTGTCTGTCTGTCTGTCTGTCTGTCTCTCTCTCTCTCTCTCTCTCTCTCTCTCTCTCTCTCTCTCTCTCTCTCTCTCTCTCTCCCCTCAACCTCCATGCACCCGAACTCTCTCTTTCTCACGTAAGACGTCCAAGATTAGTCCAAAACAACACTGAAAGGAAACTAGGGGAATCTTGGATGCAGGTGTGTAGTACTATGGGGTGAAGCGTGTAAGAGAGAGAGAGAGAGAGAGAGAGAGAGAGAGAGAGAGAGAGAGAGAGAGAGAGAGAGAGAGAGAGATTGGAGAGAGTTGGAAATATAGAGAGAAGGGGGAGGGGGTAGGAGATGAGAGAGAGAGAGAAGAAGAAGAAGAAGAAGAAGAAGAAGAAGAAGAAGAAGAAGAAGAAGAAGAAGAAGAAGAAGAAGAAGAAAAGGAACAAAGTAGAACCATTTCCACAAAATCGGGGAAATTGTTTAGTACAATAAAATGTATTAGTCTACCTTCAATAATGGTATTGGATGCCGGCAATCTAAGTCTAAAATAAATAAATAAACAAATACAAATTCGAGTTCCTTACTGTTTTCCAATAAATAGCGATCTCCCTACCTTTACACCACATGTTTGAGTGACATACATGTGTTTGTTGTGTGTGTGAGAGTGGGTGAAACCTGTGAGCGTGTATGTTAGTGCAGATCGCCGCGCTTTGAGCCTGATTGGTGATTTGGAGAAAAGCGCGTAAATAGCGTCCACTATTATTATTATTATTATTATTATTATTATTATTATTATTATTATTATTATTATTATTATTATTATTGTTATTATTATTATTCTTATTATTATTATTATTATTATTATTATTATTATTATTATTATTATTATTATTATTATTATTATTATTATTATTAAGAGGCAGGTACAGGACGCAACACTCATGCATTCTGGTTGGAGTTTCCTGGACAATAGCGATAGACATTCAACACACACAAACACCTCCCCCCCCCCACACACACACACAAACACACGCGCGCACACACACATTGTTTTGGTGAATTTTTTTAATAACCGACAGAAAAGTTTTTTTAATTTTAAAAATAATTCCAATAAGATCTGCTGCATTCTTTCCGCCACAACAAGAAAAACAAAAACAAAATAACATAGCCAGCCTTAAAGTTGCATTGAAACCCAAATTCTGTGTCTCGGTTCCTTAAAAGAAAAGAATCGCCCCATTCAAAGAATAAATAAATATTTATCAAGGGCTTAAATATTTCCACGCACACACACACACACACACACACACACACACACACACACACACACACACACAATAATAATAATAATAATAATAATAATAATAATAATAATAATAATAATAATAATAATAATAATAATAATAATTACACAGCAACAACCACAGGATCACCACGGTGAGACCATTTGCCGCATGAAAGAGAAGGAGCAAAGTTCGACTGCCACTCCCATGAATACTAATAACTATGTATTGAAATGCCACTCCTACACTGTGAAATTCTCTTTCCAAGATTCTTAAATTGCGTTTTACTGGACTCGCGCTACGAGTAAGAGAGATCTCCTTTCGAAAACGCCTGAATAAACCTTGTGTGTGTGTGTGTGTGAGTCCTATCCTATCCCTAAACTCGAAAGTCGTTGGGGCTCAACAGATGATCGTTTAACCAGTGTATACTATCTTTCTCTGTTCTCAGCAACCCTCATGGCTTCACTCAGTGTCAAGTCAGTCCATTCTCGAATGTTATCCTCCCACCTCTTCTTCTGTCTCCCTCTTCTTCTGCCTCCTTGATCCGTGCTTTGCAGGATAGTCTTTCCAAGACCTGATGCTCTAGTGATGTTACCATACCTTCGGAGTGTCCGTTTCTTCACCACCGTGAGCATGTCATCGTGTTGTCCAATGCTGCCGTGAACTGACAAAACCGAGCAAGTCCACAAAACCTACTTTCGAGAAAATCGACGTTTTGTGTTGCGCTATATTACGCGATCGTTTCTGGAAGTTTAAGGGCATATTATAATGCAATTCCTCAATTTAAGAGTGCATACCTTGAATGTTAAAGAAATGTTTGATAGATTTGATGTTTTAAGACTATTTGTGGACTTGCTTTGTTTTGTCAGATTATTCTTGAGATTGTTGAGAACATGACAAAACCAAGCAAGTCACCCGCTTGGTTTTGTCAGTTTATTATTGAATTAAATCCTTGTTAAAAAAATTCACAGAACCAAGTAAGTCAAATCCGCTTGGTTTTGTCAGTTTATTATTAAGTAAATCCTTGTTTTCAAAATTCACCAAACCAAGTAAGTCCCATAGGCCGTTTCGTTTCTTTGTTAAAAAGTCTGACGAGATGAGTCACATAAGTTGGGTTTTGTAAGATGTGGGTGCGGCAGTTACAGTGAGTGTATATGTGTGCCTGTTTATTGTTTTTAGCCATTCTTCACTTATTATTCCTGGGCTGGTATGCAGGAGTCATGGTTTTTTTTCTCCCTTCAAAATAATATTAGATGCAGCCAATTTAATTTTAAAAATACAAAACTATTTTCCTTTCAGTTTCCTATTGTAGCGATCTTCCTGCCTTTACACCACGTGTATGTCTTGTATTTTGTTGCCCTTGTTGTGTGTCTGTAATATATTTGTTGCTGTTTGTTTGTGGGTTCGGGCACTGAATAGAATAGGCCCAACGTTTCCCGGCGTGTCGTCAGAGGCGTCTAACAGGGGTAATGTTAGCACGGCATCACTGGGCGAAAGTCTTCTACACAGAAGTCACCGGCCAGGGCGAGGAACCTCACGTTGCTACAGGTTCAACGACCACGTGCTCGGGGCCAAGGCGAGCCACACTGTATTCGTGGATTTCGGCTGTGCCCAACAGCCTGTAGAGGATTGGGCACCGCCAGGTCCTTTTTTGCCCAAGACACACTACATGCATGATGACACTATCCACTAATTCCATACCGGATAGGTCGTCGGCCGGCTCAAGGACCGCGCCTTCCGTTGGCCACCAGGACGGAGGTGTTAAGTATGCTACTGATGGACAATTTAGCAAGATCCGCACGAGAAACAACATCGTCATAGGAACCTGGAATGTCAGGACCCTAACTGCGGAAGGAAAATTAGAAGAACTGGCCCACGAGTTGGACCGCTATCGATGGAACGTTCTAGGCATTAGCGAACTGCGCTGGAAAGGCCTAGGTGAAACAACGATAGACAAAGGCCACAAGCTCTATTTCAGCGGTAGAGATGACAGGCACGAACACGGCGTTGGATTCTTGGTCCACAAGAACATTCTAGCCACTGTCATGGGTTGCCGTCCAGTAGACTCATTACCATCCGCTTGAGAGCAGCCCCTTTCAACATCACCATCATCCAGACCTATGCCCCAACATCAGACTATGACGACAGCGAAGTGGAGGATTTTTATGAAAATCTACAGGCGGTCCTTGACCAAGTGCCGAAGAAGGACATAGTCATAGTGCAAGGCGACTGGAATGCCAAGGTTGGCCAAGATGCGCACCACAACTGGGGAGACACATGTGGACCCCACTGCAACAACGAGACAAATGACAGGGGTCTGAGATTCTTGGAGTTTGCCAGATACAACAATCTGGTACTGGCAAACACGCTTGGTCTCCACAAAAACTCCAGACGATGGACATGGCACAGTCCCAGGGGGGAGCATCACAACCAAATAGACTACATCATGGTCAAGAAACGCTTCAGATCAAGCATCAACATTGGCAGGACACGCACTTTTCCAGGAGCAGACATCGGAAGTGACCACGATCTCTTGATGATGTCTTTCCGGCTCCACTTGAAGAGAGTAAATACTGCACTAGACTGAAGTTCGACCTGGACAAACTGCAAGACCCGGAGGTGGCAGAACTATTTCAGGCCACAATTGAAGGGAAATTTGCACCGCTGCTCATTTTGGGGGCTGGTGAAGTAGATGTCAACACCATGACCACCACCTTCAACTCAGCTGTGACAGATGCCGCCACTGAGATCCTTGGCAAGCACCGACCAAAGAAGAAGCCGTGGATCACACCTGAACTTTTGGATCTGTGTGATAAACGAAGAGAGATTAAAAAAAGAAAGAAAAAGAACACCTCACAGGGAGCTGATGTCTACCGAAAAATCAACAATGACATCCGAAAAGGCATGCGCACAGCAAAGGAGAACTGGATAGAAGATCAATGCCAGGAAATAGAGAACAGTCTGAACAAGAACAACAGCAAGAAGGCCTACCAGACTGTAAAGCGGCTGACAAGTTTCAAACAGCCCAAAGTCTCCACGATCCAAAGCAAGTCTGGCATATGCCTTACAGAAGAACAAGAAGTCTTGGACAGATGGACAGAGTACTGCTCTGACCTTTACAACCATACACCAAATGGAGACCCATCAGTTCTAGCATGTCCCGGGGAACAGAGAAGAAGAAATCCTCCCAATTCTCCGGGAAGAAGTTGAGGCAGCAGTGCAATCGCTAAAGAAAGGGAAGTCAGCGGGAGTGGACAACATACCCGCGGAACTGCTTCAAGCAGGAGGAGAAGCGATGATTGATGCCCTCACCATTATCTGTAACAAGATCTGGCAGAGTGGAGAGTGGCCTATACCATGGGCCCAGTCACTTGTCATCACTCTTCCCAAAAAAGGTAACCTTCAGGAGTGTGAAAATTACCGCACCGTCAGCCTCATCATCCATCCCAGCAAGGTCCTCCTGAAAATATTACTCAACAGGTTGAAACCCCAAGCTGAACAAATCATAGCTGAAGAACAAGCAGGATTCAGGGCAGGGCGAAGTACCACTGAACAGATTTTCAACCTCAGAATAATCTGTGAGAAATACCTACAGCACCAACAACATCTATATCATGTGTTCATAGACTTCAAGAAAACGTTTGACCGAGTCTGGCATGCAGCTCTATGGGCAACAATGAAAGCGTACAACATCAGACCTAAAATTATTGAAGTCATAAAAAACCTGTATGACAAGGCTACCAGTGCAGTCCTCCACAACAGCGCCATCGGGAACTGGTTCAGAACAACAATCGGTGTGCGTCAAGGATGCCTACTCTCTTCCAACACCCTTCAACATCTTCCTAGAGAGCATCATGTCAGATGCTCTTGCAGATCACGAAGGCACAGTCAGCATAGGGGGTAGAGCAATCTCCAATCTTCGTTTTGCGGATGACATTGATGGATTGGCTGGAGAGGAACAAGAACTTGAACAGCTGGTACAGAGGCTTGACACCACCTCCAAAGCTGAAATAAGTGCAGAGAAGACCGAAATGATGATCAACAACACCAATGGCATCAACACGGACATCAAAGTCCAAGGCCAATCCCTCAACACAGTGCATAGCTTCAAATATTTAGGAGCCATTGTATCAGACAATGGGTCCCGACAGGAAGTCCTCTCCAGGATCGCACAAACAACTGCTGCCCTGACAAGGTTGAAGCCATTTGGAAAGACAGGATCATCATTCTACATTCCAAAGTAAGACTACTGCGCTCCCTTGTCATCTCCATCTTCCTATACGCTTGCGAAGCATGGACCCTCACAGCAGATCTCCCACGAAGAATACAAAGCATGGAGATGAGGTGCTACAGAAGACTTCTGGGCATTTCCTATACCCAACACATCACCAACGACGAAGTCCGACAGACCATCACACAAGCCATTTGACAACACGATGACCTGCTCACAGTGGTGAAGAAACGGAAACTCCGATGGTATGGCCACGTCACCAGATCATCAGGCCTTGCAAAGACTATTCTGCAAGGCACAGTGCAAGGAGGTAGAAGAAGATGGAGACCGAAAAAGAGGTGGGAGCACAACATTCGAGAATGGACTGGTTTGACACTGAGCGAAGCCATCAGAGCTGCTGAGGACAGAGAAAGATGGAGTATGCTGGTTAAACGATCATCTGTGGTGCCCCTACGACCTCAGGGTTACGGGACAGGATAGGATAGGATAGGATAGGATAGGATAGGATAGGATAGGATAGTTTGTTTGTTTATTTCCACACCTCGTGGAAGTTGCCGCGTAGGCGGAAGATCTACAGGATCCTTCATGGTGGGCAGGAAAGTACATGAAGAAAACTCTTGTTCAAAAAGCCGAACACGTCCTTTGCTGACCGAAATTTCGTCATCATTTTCACAGGAAAATAATATTGCACAGCAGCAATAACATGGATTCTCACTGGTCCACTTCATCTTAAGGCGCTTTCTCATTGGTCGGGAGGACTTACTTTTCTTTGTCAGGTTATTGTAGAAAATGACGTCATCATGCCAACTCGAGCATCAGCCAGAGGATCGCCGAAACAAAATCGCAGGGGACTTGCTTGGTTTTATCAGTTTATTCCCCCACTTAAAATTTTTTTTTAACAAGGACTTACTCTATGATATCTCCAAATCTAAACATAGTTCGGATTTGATTTTTACAGGTAAGATGCGTCATTCTCTTGCAAGTTTGATGGCGCAAAAAACTCATTTTCGACCTTAGGTGGACTTACTCGGTTTTGTCAAATCACGGCAGAATGGCTTGTGTGATGATCTGTTAGACTTCGTCATTGGTGATGTGCTGGATATAGGAAATGCCCAGAAATCTTCTGTAGCACCTCATCTCCATGCTTTGTATTCTTCGTTGTGGATCTGCTGTGAGGGTCCATGTTTCGCAAGAGTATAGGAAGATTGAGATGGCAAGGGAGCGCAGCAGCCTTACCTTAGAGTGTAGACAAATGGTCCTGTTTTTTTCCAAATGGGCTTTAACCTTGTCAGAGCAGTAGTTGTTTGTGCAATCCTGGAGTGGACTTCCCGTTGGGACCCATTGTCTGATACAATGGTTCCTAAATATTTGAAGCTGTGCATCGTGTTAAGGGATTGACTTTAGACTTTGATGTCCGTGTTGATGCCTTTGGTGTTGTTCGTCATCATTTTGGTCTTCTCTGCACTAATTTCCATTTCATAGTCTCTGGAGGTGGTGTCAAGCCTCTGTACTAGCTGTTCTAGTTCTTGTTCTTCTCGAGCCATCCCAGCAATGTCATCCGCAAAACGGAGATTGGATGTTGCTCTATCCGCTATGATGACTGTGCCTTCGTGATCTGCGAAGGCATCTGACACGGTTCGCTCCAGGAAGATGTTGAAGAGTTTTCAAGAGAGTAGGCATCCTTGTGGCACGCCGATTGTTGTTCTGAACCAGTTCCCGATGGCGCTGTTGTGGAGGACTGCACTGGTAGCCTTGTCATACAGGCTTTTGATGACTTCAATAATTTTAGGGCTGATGTTGTACACTCTCATGGTTGCCCACAGAGCTGCATGCCAGACTCGGTCAAATGCTTTCTTGAAATCTACAAATACGTGATGGAGATATTGTTGTTGCTGTAGGTATTTCTCACAGATTATTCTAAGGTTGAAAATATGTTCAGTGGTACTTCGCTCTTCCCTTCAGCTATGATTTGTTCAGCTTGGAGTTTCAACATGTTGAGTATTATTTTCTGGGATGGCTGATGAGGCTGATGGTGCAATAATATTTACACTCCTAAATGTTACCCTTTTTAGGAAAAGTGATGACAAGCGATTGGCTTTGGACTTTGATGTCCGTGTTGATGTCATTGGTGTTGGTCATCATTGTAATCTGGTGTGTATGTGTATGTAAATGTATTCGTTTGGATGTGTGTGTGTGTGTGTGTACGTGTGTGAGTGTGTGTGTGTGCGTGTGTGTGCGCGTGTGTGCGTATGTGTATGTGTCTTTTTCTTTCCTCTGGCGTATTTTCATTGAAATATATTTTACTAAAGAGTTATTTATATTTTTAAAACAAAAATCATAAAGTAGGAATGAGAAGAGAGAAAATAACAGACAGACTGATAGCGAGAGACAGACAGATGATGTCAACAATAGCAAATCATACCAAAAAAAAAATATTTGACAACATCATATTTTATTAATTTTCTACAATTCGAACTTTGATTTGCTTTCACCGCCCATGTAATAAATACTTTCTTGTGGAGCTCCAATAAGATGATAAGTTTCGTACGCTCTCACAATAACTTATTCACGCATAGACGCACTCGCACTCGCATGCACAAACCCGTGCACCGACAATCACATTTATTTATCCGCAAGCACACGCAGAGAGATCCATTGATATTCTTGGTACTAATGTACCAAATGACATTTGAGGAAAAAAAACTAGTATCAAATCACATTTGTGCAACAAACAAAACAAAGCAAGCTGTTTCGTTGACAACTGTCGTAATATTAAATAATTATAAAGTTTATCCAGATTATTATTCAATGACGGTAATCAGAGTCATGTTTCATAATGCAGGTTTCACCAGGCAGTTCATGTGAGCGTACATATGACACATTATAATACAATAATATAAATTATCCGAAGAAAAAAAACAAACTTGCCCTGTGGGAAGTTTCTTGCTGTTTGTTTCAAAATTTTAAACATTAGTTTCAAAACGCACAACCACATGGTAAGGCCTAGTGTGTTTTTTGTTGTTGTTCGAACTCAATTCTACAAAAGATTGTAACAATATAAAGTTTGATATTCTTACTATTTCGTTTTCGAACCCGAAAAAGGCAGCCATACGCTTTGGTATTGGAACCCATCATTACACAGATAAGAGGTTAAAAAAAAAGATATATGCATATACCACATAACATCATGATCGGAGAAACGGTTCGCGAGTTATTCGTGCGGAAAGTAATACTGACTGACTAACAACTCGTAACAGTTATAAAATAGGATACTAGTATAAGTATTCTATATTTTTCAGCCACAGTTACATCTATTTTCCTCTCAAACAATTAACATACAGTTGGGACTTTAAGTTGAGATGTTACATTGACTGAGCGAAAGGAGGAAATAGAAAATCTGGCACTATGTTGCACAATTGTCATATATTACGTTCATTACATCTCTTCATATCACAATCATATTTCAAAACTTGAAATCTGAGAGACAGAATTTGTATTAACACATTAAAAACGCAGTAAAAACATTTCAAGTATTTCTGAAACGTATACCTGTGTATAATCTTTTTTAATCTTGCAGGATATTTTGTTAAAAATTAAATACATTTTACACTTGCATATTTTTTACATTATTTTTTTTTTCGCCAAAACTTTACATGTGAGAGAATTACTCTCAGCTACCTGAAACATAGGTTTTGCATAACATTTAATACATTTGATTTTAACGTCATAAAGTTCCATCATTGTGTAAAAGTTGCCAGTTGTACTTAAGGTATATTTTTTATGAGTGTGTGTGCCAAATCGTACTTTTAAATAAAATTATGAACATTAAAATCATATTCATTTCTTCGTTTCCCCTTCTGATTGTCAAGGACAAACACACGAACGCTGGTCCCCAACAATATGAACGGGAAATTTATTAGAAATGAAAACGAAACCATTATGAAAATAAACCAGAAATTGAAAATAACAATACTATTATGTTCAAGTCACCACCACGTTCAAAGCTGCTTTTTATAAATATCAGATTTCCACACATCAGCTTCCGAACTATTAAATTAAAAACACCTGGTTTTTGCTTATTGCCAGAAAGTTAAAACTTTGAAAAAATCAAAGGAGCTGATGTTAAATTTAAAACTATAAAATATAATTTTGAAAAAAAAAACAACAACACAAGAATCACCGCATCTGATTGTTTTGATATGAAATATAACCTTTTTTTTCAGATCACGAAAAGTCTTCAAGTTAAATAATGTAAAAAAACATAACAAAACAAGTCACATAGTAGGAAAAAAAGGATATATTGTTGTTCCTATGTAACATTTAATTAAATTCCTCTACAAACAAAATTCGGACGGTGAATTCTATTCAGGACACTTGCCACAGCCAGTACCAGCTTCAGAATAAGTTAAACACGCATGCGCGCACACACACACATACTTATTAACATAACACATTGAGATTTTTCCAGGTTTTGTACAAATACATATAGCAAATTACAAACAACGAGACTCTAAAATGCATTAGGATTCAAACTTTGCAACTAACAGTCTCACAACAGTTACAAAAAAGTACTTTAAGATTTTGAACACTCTCAAACAAACATTTGAAAATCTAAGTTTCATTCTTTCAAAGTCTGTACATTTGGGGAGGAAAAAAACAACCCACGAAACACCAACATCTAAACAATTTCAACCCTGAAGCAAACTTTCAAACATTGTTGTCCGACTAAGCAAACAATCTATTCGGTAGCTTTACCAGCGGACTTTGAAACATTGTTGTTTGTCAATACTTCAATTTCACAGTTTTATCAATAACATATCAAACATTATTGTTTTATCTAACAAAAAACTTTCAGACAATTGTATATTTACAAGCGCACATTCAAACATTGTTATATTACCTCTACCCATAAAAAAACTTCCCATTTACAAAATAAATTATTATTATTACAACACCCCATCTCCCACTCCCACCCCCCACCCGACACCACCCTCCACCAAGAAAATGCATTATTATAATTATAACAATAATTATTCCTACATTCAGATATCTGTAAGCATTCTTGTTCACCAAGTTTTTTTTCCTTTCCCCCTCAGTTGAGCTTCAGTCATCCCCTATAGTTTGGTGTTCGATCTGCTGTCTCTCCTCCACAAAAGTTCAGATTTCCACGCATCAGCTTCAGAACTCGGCATCCATTTTTCTCCAGCTCGCTACAAAAAAATCTCGCACACTTCTCTTCAACCATACTTAACGGTTTCACACACTATGCTTAATTTGAAATTTCTAACGCAAAACAAAACAGAACAAAATAAAGTTTTTCGTATTTTGGTGGGGGGAGGTTCTGACAGATTACCAAAAAAAAACCCTGTAAACGTCATTTGTTTTTTGTTTTTTTGAGGCTCAAACCTAAAAACGTCACACTTTAATCGTACGCCTCACTCCAGATGACGTCAAACAGGGACGCAATGTGACGCAATGTAGTAAAGCAGGACGCTGTTGGCGATGATGGAGACGACGGTCAACATGGCGGAGACGCCGTGGGCACGACGGAATGTGCGATAGAAGGCGGCGTAGGAGGGATTGGTCTTCTTCATCTGCTGGAAGTTGGCGTACCCCACCACGTCTTGCTGCCCAGCGGCTACCTCCAAGTCAAAGGCTGCCACCATGTTTCGGACGATGATCGGGGCAGTGACCAGCGAGTTGACCGTTCCTATCACGAAGTTGATCAGCATGCAGAACCCCTGGAAGCACACACATGAACACGTTGGTCTCAGTACTCAATTAAAAGTTTGAATCTTAATCCAGGCACATGACCACACTCGTTCTTTGATACATTTTGCTGCCCTTTTTACTGCAGGCATTTCATGGTCATGTAGCAATAAATCTTTCTTTTTTTTTAATCCCCATTGCCGGCAAACTAAATTAAAAAAAAAAATCAGAAGTGCTTGGCAAATCCATGAGACTCATATTGTAAAACTCCTGCATTCTTCTTGCTGACTTTATAAGTTATTAGTGTTTATTTATTATTACAAAATGTAAGTAATTGTATACTTCGTTACTTCAACAATTATTGTAATGTTTTACATATAATTCTTGTATTAATAATTATTTTAAAATCTATACATTTAAGAAAGGCTACTAAAATTAGTTTGTTTGGTGTGTTTTTTTAAGTGAGCTATTTTGTACGCTTCATTACTATACTTCAATAATTTTTTTCCAAATCTATCATTTTAAGAAAGGCTTCTAAAATGTACATTAAAAACTAAACAAAAATGATGCAGACAGTTTCTTACTTGAACAACATTGGCGCGATCCCAGGATTCAAAAGGGTGAAGGGTGACGTAGGTTGATATGGACACGGCGGAAGTGACGAGCGACCACAAGAAGAACATGGGAAAGAGGCGGCTTTGGACCTGGCCAAACATGTGACGTGGTAGATTGTAGAACATGGTGAGACCTGGAAACACATTCACAATAAATTTTTCAATACACGTGACAACAATTTTGAAATGCCTTAAACCTTTTACATGTCAACATCTTAATAGCCTATTGAAGGAGTTTTGTTACCACATTACAATTTTTCCATGGCTATTTTTAGATATATATAAGACCCGCTACGCTATCGCGGATCTTGCATGCTATCGAGAATCCATTTTATTTGGATCATATTCCCTGAGGTACAATTTCATAGAAAAAATGTGTTGTATTTTCAAGTTTAAGCCTACCGCGTGCCGTATGTGACGGTATCCACTCATACTTCCAACATTAGACAAATTTATTGTGGTATTTGCAGGTTTTCCGCCCACCGCTTGCCAGAATTATGTGAGCACGAAACTGCTGACACCAGTTGTGAATTCCTTAGTGGAGGTAATAAAGCTGTGTCAGTTATATTGTAAGATTTGTGGTACTGTAAGATGCACTGTATTATAAGATGTGTTACATGTCACGTAAGGTGCGCCATGCGGCCGTGCAGCAGCTTTTGCTATTGATGTCGTTCAATGAACTTTCTCGTACTTTTAATACCTGAGAGAATGAACCATCGCTGTAGACTTTATATTCTCCCAACTCTCCCCTCCCCCGCCCCATCCACCTCGCGTCCATCCCTCCACCCCCACCCCCCCCCAACCCTTTAACTTACCAGCCAAGAACGTATTCATCAAAAACTATTTCGAGCCCCCATAAACATGGATGAGAAAACTCGATAGTTCATCTGTGGTTTGCCAAATTAAGTCGAGCTAAATTAGCTGAGTCTGCATGGTTTTTTTTGTTTGTTTTTGTTGTTTTTTGGGGGGTGGGTGGGGGGTGTATGTGTGTGTGTGTGCGTGTGTGTGTGTGTGTGAAATAATCACTAGCCACCCACCCACACACGCAATAACCAAAAACTATTTCCAGCTTCCTTTACAGTGAAAATCTAAATCGATAGACAAGTTCATTTACAGTTTACTGGGAACGATGTGACCCCTTTACTTTATAGAACAATATATATATTTCGCTGTGTTTTCAGTTCATCAGTACAGAGTATCTTCATCAGCTGGACTTGCTTAAAACATACATTCAAGGGACTGATTTTCCAAAAGAATAAGAAGACGCCTGAACGAAGTCCTCAGGTCTACAAGATTAGATGGGCTTCTCTTTTTCTCTTTCTTCTCTTTTTTTAAGAGCTAGCTGTCTAGGCAGAACATTTCGATAGTTCGTCGAAGTTGTATTGAGAGAGATGTGTAAGGTGCGTATTTTCTTGCGGCAAACAGTATAGCAGCAACACTTCGTAGCGTAGACTGACCGAGCGTACCATAGCGGAGAGTGGAACGTACGCAAACAACTGCTGGTCTCAGATAGACACAGTGTGTCTTTGCATACTGTACTGGGCGTTCGTGCAGCTTGCTATTGACGCTCGGCGCGTAACAATTATTATGGTTTGTAAAATTGTAGCCTGACAAGTTGCTTTGTGACTTTGTGACGCATTTGGCATAATTTACCCAGATAAGGACGTGCACCTGTGCATAAAATTTACATTAGTATTATAAAGTGTCCTCTGGGTGTGACGTTTTGGGGAATAATTTTTTTCGTTCTTCCTAATATCGATAATAATTATGGTGGATTTAATTAATTCAGTGTCGTGTATGGTTGTCCCTTCTGGGTGTGCAGCTGTCTCTGTCCGGATGTCTGCCAATGCGTCTGTTGATCTGCCTCTATCTCTTTTTCTAAACGTCGAATCCGATCAGTGAACAAAGTCGTCTGCGATATTGGTAGACTGACCGCCCTTACAATACTGTCATACACAGGTTAAGGTTAATTGTAGATAATAGTCACACGACACCGGAGCGCATAGGCGACTACTGGTCAGATTATTCTGACACCAGCGAACCAATTATAATAATACATAATTATATCCTTGGCACCTGGTGACCGACGCCTAAACCATCGGAATTGCAACCGGCGGTGGGCCTAACATCTGCCAGACCACTGGTCCTTACCGCTACCCAGCAACAGAATGTTAAACACCGACTTTGCATAATTATATATATACTAACAAGCTGAAGGTAGAAAAAAATCCTGTGCGCAATAGAAAAACAAGCGGGGACAAAAAAAAAAAAAAAAAAAAAAAAAAAAACCGTTTTGCGTACCTGCTACCAGCGTGACCCAGAGTTGCGTGCCGTAGTTAGCGACGTAAGACAGTAGATGAACCATAGCCACGACGGTGGAGGACGAGTTGAGGTGTCGCCGGCCTGGGTACAGCATGAAGCTAGTGAACAGCATCAGCACCACCACGGCAAAATATTGAAAATGCGTCACGCTGAAACCACACCCAAGAATACATTTGTATTAATGATAGTTTTGTAGACTCAAAAGATAATTAGTTAGATTTAAAACAAGAAGTACAGAAAAAGAAAGAAAGACAGTAAATTCAATAACATAAAATGAAATACGTTTTTAAATAAAATAAAATAGGAGAGAGTTCGATGGGAATTAAAAATAAGTGGCAGAAAAAAAGTAAATGAATACGAGAGAGAGAGAGAGAGAGAGAGAGAGAGAGAAAGGGAGAGAGAGAGAGAGAGAGAGAGAGAGTGTGTGTGTGAGAGATAGAGTGAGTGAGAGAAAGAGAGAGTGTGTGAGAGAGAGAATGAGAGGGAGAGTGAGAGAGTGAGAAAGAGAGAGAAAGAGAGAGTAAGAAAGAGAGAGAAAGAGAGAGTAACATTTACTCCAAGAAAAAATGTTATTTAAAAATGCAGCTGAGTTTACACACACACACACCCACCGAAAATCAACAATAGGTATTGAAACATAAGAGAGTAGAGGAAACTTGACCACAGGCAGAGAAAAAACAACTTCACTAACAAAACAAAACTATAAGACGTCGTCACGTCACTGTGATGGAAAATAACTTCAGTCAACAAAACAACAAAAGAGGCCTCTCTACGCTATTGTTCACGTAAATCGACATGTAGATGCTATCTATATTGTGCCTGCTGATTCAAAACACAACAACAAAACTCAAAAATTTACTGAACTAAATTAGAAATTAGAGTGGTTTTTTAAACACCCTAATATCAAATTAAAAGAAAAATTCTTATTTTGCCTTGAGAGCAAAGCAACGTGTAGGAATATACACTAGTCTAATCAGAATCGGAATCCGAATACGCATAAACGTCAGAATCAGAATCCGAATACGCATAAGCGTCAGAATCCGAATCAGAATACGCATAAGCGTCAGAATCAGAATCTTTCTTGTCCCAACAAGCGCCAAAAGAACACAAATGTTCTTCGCAGTGTTCAAAACAATCATAAACAATAAATTAACATTCACACAACACAGTCATCCAGTAAAGCATAAAACATCACTTCATTAAAATCCATTAAAACAGTGTTTACTTAAAAGTATATTATTACAGTATATTATCGTACAAGTCATACAAAAACGCTTTTAAAAGTATATTACAGTAAAACATATTAAGTGTGTAGAATTAAAATTACTTACCGAAGATGAGCGAATTTCCCAGCCATCTCTAAAAGATCTTTGTTTTAAATGAAGATTTTTTTTTATTCACACACAAAAACTCGTTTTTCGAACGAGCAGTCAGGAAAAAAACTGCAAGCTTGCACTTTCTGCCTTCAAGTCAAGCACTGTAGGATGTTGATTGTATCGTCAATATAGTTTTTTCTCTCTCGGTTTTGGAAATATTCTTCTTTTTTTTTTAAATCTATGCTCCGACGATTTTTTCTTCCTTTATGGAGGTTGTACAGAAGTTGGTTTCTTCGTAGAAAATTGCCAGTATATATCGGCGATATAAGGGAGTTGTACGTTTAGGTAGTACTAGTAATAGTGGAAGAATCACTTTTCGGCAAATGAACTGGACCAAAATAACTCGGCAGTATTCCCGCTACCAGCTGTGTCACCGCCTATTATAGTTTGGCCGAACTGCTTCCCATTGGCTGTATGCAAATGAGGTTCACCTTTGGCCAGCACGAGTGATGACGTCGTATGCGGTTACTGCGTTTGCGCAAGCATGTACTTGTGCACGTAGGCCCCAAGCCCGACGGGGGGAGAAAAAAAACCACACGGCTTGCATGCACCTTTAGTGAACCCAACTTGACAAAGCGAGCACAGGGTTGGGGGATGAGAGTGAGGTGAGGTGGTGTCTGAGATGAGAGTGGGGGTAAGGTAGACTAAGGGGCGGGGGGAGGGAGGAGGGGAGAGGGGCAGGTGTGTATGAGGTGTGGGTGAAGCGTCAGAGAGAGAGACTCAGAGTGGAGAGAGATGGAGATTTAGAGAGAAGGGGGGAGGAGATGAGAGAGAGAGAGAGAGAGAGAGAGAGAGAGAGAAGAAGAAGAAGAAGAAGAAGAAGCAAAAGAAGAGGAAGAAGAAGAAGAAGAAGAAGATGATGATGATGATGATGATGATGATGATGATGATGATGATGATGATGATGATGATGATGATGATGATGAAAAAGAGATAAAGATGAGAGAGATGGAGAGATAGTAAGGAAGAGAGAGGGAGGAGATGACAGAGAGGGAGGATATGAGAGAAAGAGAAGGATTAAGGGGGGGGACATATATGTCCTCCCCCTTAATCCTTCTCTCTTATATGAGAGAGAGAGAGAGAGAGAGAGAGAGAGAGAGAGAGAGAGAGAGAGAGAGAGAGAGAGAGAGAGAGAGAGAGAGGAGAGAGATGGAAATATAGAGAGAAGGAGGAGGGAGGAGGAGAGAAAGAAAGAGAGAGAGAAGGAGAAGGAAGGCGATGAGAGGACGAGAAAGGGGATGGAGGAGATATGAGAGAGAAGGGGGGTGGAGAGAGATGGAATTTTAGAGAGAAGGGGGAGTGAGGAGATGAGCGAGAGAGAAAGAGAGAGAGAGGATGTAGAAGATGAGAGAGAAGGGGGAGGGAGGAGAGAGAGATAGATTAATGATTTATTAACAAAGCAATAACTGCCGAGCCATTGTGGCTATTGAAGGGAGAGAGAGAGAGAGAGAGAGAGAGAGAGAGAGAGAGAGAGAGAGAGAGAGAGAGAGAGAGAGAGAGAGAGAGAGAGAAAGAGAGAGAGAGTTGCGGTTAAAATTATTGATCTTTTAGCTTCAGTCACAGTGGCACAGGTTGGATGCCTGCATATATATCGGATCCTCCATATCTTTAAAAAAAAAAAGAAAAAAAAAGAAGAAAAGCATCACACGGTTAAGCTTCGCATACGCAAGCCTGAGTGTTAGCTACCGCTATGCTATTGAAGATCCGTTACAGGCGCCGCACTTGAGTAAAGCCACTGTCATGAAATATCAGCAATAATTTTTCCCCCTTTCCTGTGTGCACCATGTGCACGCTGCCTGCATGGAGAACCTTCGGTTTATAGGAGTTTATCATCATCATCATCATCATCATCCTAACTTTAATAGAACTTACCGGTGTCACGTCGTCAAAGTTTCGGGTGTCTTACTTACCCGAGCGCCTTTGCGCATGCGCCAGGTCAAGTCTGGCCGGTTTTTTCACGATGTTCTTAGGCGTCGTAACCCTAACCCTAACCACTAACCCCAAATCTAACCCTAACCCTAATCCTTACTAAGACTACGATAGCCCTGTGCGCATGCGTCGAATTTTGTAATGCGTCGACCAATCAGAATGCTCCCAGTCGCTCCCAGCCCAAATAAAATACTAGGAACTTTGACGATGTCACACCGGAATTTCTCATTCCAGGATCGGGCCCTAAAATGGATCTTTCCGGTTCAATTTGAAAATGGAAATAAGGACGGGCGGGACCTGATCGGACCGGACAAGGAGATTTGTAGGCGCTATAAATCAAGTTGAATTAGACCTGCTTGCTGCCATAATACACAATACACATATTGCGTGCAGGAAAGGTGGGCGCCTGTATTTTGCCATTTTGTCCTCACTCAAGATCACTCCCAATTCAGCATAATCCCGGGACAACTTAAGGCGTACGCAACCAGTTGGAAGCAGACTGCCTCCTTGGTCGGTCATTCACCCATTCACATACTCTTTTTCATGACAAATTCACAATAAAACTTCAGAAGGGAAGAAGATGGCGTGTGTGGGATTGTGGTGGTGGGAATGGGGGAGGGGGAGGGGGGATAGTGATTAAGAGGACGAGAGCGTCATTTACCTTGTCAGATTGTTATACCTTGTCAGACTGTTGTACCTTGTCAGACTGTTGTACCTTGTCAGAATTGAATTCTTGAAAGGGGTTTTCGGTACTTTCCGGTGTCGGGTGAAAGAAGCGATCTTTTTTTTTTTTTCATGAAAATGATTCCTGCCGTCCTTGGTTTTTATGAAACTCATGTGTACAGCCAGACACACCTGAGAGAACCCAGGGTGACTGATGATTAGCGTATGAGAAACAACTATTGAAAAATGCATTGAATGCGCGTATTATTGGAGGGTTGTGTGCTCCACAATGGCATTACCGATCCCTCGCATTCATCTGTGGGCACAACGGAAAACTCTTCCGGCTTGTCCAGTGATAAAAGAGTGTAACATCTCCTGTTTCAATCGCCCGTTGCCGTCCCTGGAGATAAGGGAATTTACTTAGAACTGCAACGAGTCCTGACCAGTATACTACCTGGTCAAAGATGGAGACTTCGTTAAATGTAATGGAAATACTCTTTCGACTTGCCCAGTAATAAAGGAGTTTAACGTCTCCCGTTTCAATCGCCCGTGACCGTCCATTGAGATAACGGAAATTACTTAGAACTGCTATCAAGGTCTTGGTCAATATCCCACCTAACAGCGCTATGGGGAGACATCGTTAAAATAAATGGAATGATGCATAGAAAAAGCTCTCCTCATCCAAAGCAGTTTTACTAACCTGGTGTTCTCCCCTTTTAATTATATATTTATTGTAACCTTATTGCGCCATTTTGGTATCGACATCAGATCGATGCACTTCTACGTTCAATCCTTGTTATAGCAATCCTTGTTATAATAATAATAATATAATATAATATAATATAATATAATATAATATAATATAATATAATATAATATAATATAATATAATATAATATAATATAATATAATATAATATAATATAATATAATATAATATAATATAATAATTATAGCAATCCTTGTTATAACCCTTGTTATATATGTCCCACGGCCGTAGCTCAAGTGGTAGAGCGTCCGCCTGGCACACCGATGACCCAGGTTCAAATCCCGTGGTGGGCGATATAAAATGTGGCCATTTTTACTGTCCATTTTAGCAGTATGATTGCTCTTGTGGTTCAGTGTTATTTATGTCCCTACCCCTCTTTCACTGGGATGGTTATCCCCGTCTGACATATCACCAATGGTGGGTGTAGACGTTAAACCTCAATGCTCATTCATAGCAACAAAGCTGCACTCATGCCGCAACAGTGCTGATACACGGTTAAAAACAAAATCCCAATAACCTTACAATACGTAAGATTGGTCCTTGGGGACTCAAACGTTATGCCCGTACCCTTGACCAACTCTCGTCTTGTAATAATGAACAAGCAAATAGGTACATAAGCCCACATTACATTACATTACATTACATTACATGATTATTGCTTTAGGTCCAGCGGACTCTTCCGAGCCAAATCAGGACCGGACAACCCCTGATCCGCATAAAAGATCTGCTGAAACAACCCTAGTGGTAAAACTGAAAGCTCTCCACCAGCCAGTCGCTTTACAATAAAAACATCCCACGCAGGGGACGCTAAGGCTGTACTCTAATTTATTGAACCCCCGTTTACAAAAACAAAAAAGTATACAAACATCATTATAAATTATCAACAAAACACATACATATAAAATGCCTACATTGCTAAATAATAACATCATAGGAAGCCCTAGTGACCATCTGGCAGAAAGCGTCCAATATTCCCAAGCTGATACAACAGACCTCACAGGGCCGGGCCCAAGGGGGGGTTACCTGGGTTCCGGACCCCCCACCCCACCCCCCTCCAAACGAAAAAAAAAATTGATTTTTTTAAAATGCAAAGAGTTTTATTTTTTTAATTGTTTTTAAAACATTGCAGTTTTTAGTCACTTTTGGTCCAAGGTACAAAGAGTTATTTATAGACAATTCAACGGAAATCCATTTCAAGGGATCCGTTGAAACGTCCAAAGCGTTTTCCCGTTGAAACTACCAAGTAACCCAACCCCTAAGCCTAAATTAGTATTTATTTTCTTGTTCTGGCCGCAAGCCTCTTCCAGCACCTTTACCTTAATACTGCCTAATCCCCCCAAAACGACTTTTTAGAAATATTAAGATGCTAAGTTGATAATTATGAACACAGCGTTCGCTGCCTGGTTTGGTGAAGTCAGCAAAATGGCATATGCTTTGACAACTGATGTTATTGTTCCTCGTCAAGTATCCCGACAGACTCTCCGTGACAACCAACCTGCGACCCCTCCAGAAGAATATTTCAAGATTAGCATTGCCATTCCTTTCTTGGAACACCTGACAACCGAATTGGACTCGAGGTTCAAAAATGCTGACCTAGCAGTTGATGGTCTCTGTCTAGTGCCAAGCACTTTAATAGACAACCAGGATGGTTTCATGCTGGTACCAGAATGGTTGAAGACACTTGCAATGTTGTGGGAGTCTGACCTACCAGACAACGCTACCCTTGATGCAGAATACCAATGGTGGGTTTGCAAATGGCGAAGTGCTGCTGAGAATGCGACAGCTATAATCCCATCCACGGCATCAGAAGCACTGAAACATTGTGACAGGGATTTTTATCCCAACCTGTTCATCATGCTAAAGAACCTTTGCACCCTGCCTGTCACTACTGCCGAGTGTGAGCGTTCAAACAGTCAGTTGCGCAACCTGAAAAACTACCTGCGCTCTACAATGGGGCAACAGAGACTCAATGGACTTGCTTTACTGAAAGTGCACAGGGATGTTGATATTGACTTCAAAGAGGCAGTGAACTGTTTTGCCAGAAGATACAATTCACAAATGGTACTAATGCCGAGGAACCTAGTGCAGCAAGACTGAAAGTGAAAGCAGGGTTGTGATGTTCATAAACTACAAGTTAAAGCTTTATACCGTTAACGATCAACAAAAAGTAGTGAATAATAATAGTATACAAAACATCTCTTCCGATAAATAAATGTTTGTGTGTGCGAGGTTTTTTTTTTAAGGGGCAGAGGATAATTTTTGTACCCCAGAGTTTGTCAGTTCAATTGTTCAAAAAGCTCAAAGTCCCAGACCATCACAAATGGCTTTTTCAAGGTTCAGATTGCACCATTTTGCATCCTTGAAAAAAAACATTTTCGGGGGGTGGCATGCTCCCGGACCCCCCTAGAAGGCTCGGCGCTTCGCGCCTTCGCTGAATCTGTAACCCACCCCTCGACTTTTTCCAGGTCCGGCCCTGCCTCATACACAAATAAGGAGTCTTGTCCCGGAAGAGTTTTCAAGAAAAAAGGTAGGTGACTGGTCTAGCGAAGAAGAAGATAGTATAGCAGATTGATAGAACAGAGCAGGAATGAGAAAGAGCAAATGAGAAAGACAGCGACAGTGGGAATTTAAAGCACTAAATTTCCAGAAAGTGGGGATACTATTTATACTAAAAAAAAACGGCACCCCAACGGGGGTACATAAGCCCATAGAATACTAATTTGAACCACAACAACAACAACAACAACAACAAAAAGAAAACAAGAAAAAGAACAAATCAGTGCGAATGGTCGAGCTCAGCTCTTATTCTTCAGGCGGACGAAAACAACAAAACAACAAAACAAAACAAAAAAAGACGTTGGGCTGAGCTCGACCACGTCACCAACAGAAGTGCAATTAAGGAAAAGCATGCACAGATATTTAGAAAAGGAGGCAAAAAGATTATAGGATTATTGTAAAGTTTGAGTTGAGTTGAGTTGAGTAGATTACCGTCCCCGGACACAATAGCGTATAGGGGACTTGGATAGAAGACTTCCGATGTTTTAAGATGTCCAGATAAATAAAATTGTAAAGTTTGAATGCTAGTAGGTCTCTTTATTTTACACGTCTCTCCCAAATATGGTGGGTGCGGGGTAGGGTTGGATGGAGATGAAGAGCAAAGAGGGATAGGGGAGAGGTAGGTGTGCGCACACAACCTTTATACAAATAGGTCTGCTAACCGATTTTTTCTGTCCTCCTCCTCACTACGTCAGCTGATCATAATATAAAGCTCCCCCAAAAGTCCACATGTTCGTCTAAACTTAGGTCAACGAGCAAGTCAGATGAAAGAGGAAGGGTAACAAGATGACTTGCTATTCAAATGTACTTCCAGACCTCCGTGCAAACACATCTGCAAAATCTTTCAAACAGATTTGTGTTCTAGTTCTGCTCTGTTTTGTTCATATCCACACGCATAAGAAGGAGGAGAAGAAGAAGAAGAAGAAGAAGAAGAAGAAGAAGAAGAAGAAGATGATGATGATGATGATGATGATGATGATGGTGATGATAATGATTTTGAATTTGATGATGATGATGATGATACTACTTTCAGAAAGTATAATTATGAATCATCCAGAGAGCTGAGTAGCAGTAAAAGTAATTGCATAGTAAAAATAATCAAAAATCGGCCAATAATTTATTGTTCAGATAATGGGAAAAGAAAAAAAAAAGAAACAAAGAAAGAAAGAAAGTTAATCTCTAATCCTATCCTATCCTATACCGTAGCTCAAAAATCGTTGGGGCACCACAGATGATCGTTTAACTAGCGTGCTCCATCTTTCTCTGTCCTCAGCTCATGGCTTCACTCAGTGTCGAATTCTCGAATGTTGTCTTTCCACCTCTTTTTCTGTCTATCTCTTCTTCTTCCTCCTTGCACCGTGCCTTGCAGGCTGGTCTTTGCAAGGCCTGATTCTCTAGTGGCTATTCCATTGGAGTTTCCGTTTCTTCACCACTGTGAGCAAGCCGTCATCGTGTTGTCCAATGGCTTGTGTGATGGTCTTTCGGACTTGGTCGTTGGTGATATACTTGGTATAGGAATTGCCCGTAAATCATCTGTAGCACAGCATCTCCATGCTTTGTATTCTTTGTTGTAGGTCTGCTGTGAGGGTCGATGTTTCGCCAGAGTATAGGAAGATCAGATGACAAGAGAGCGCATCAACCTTACCTTGAATGTAGACTGATGGTCATCTCTTTCCAAATGGGCTTCAACCTTGTCAAGGCAGCAGTTGTTTAGTGCTATCCTGGAGTGGACTTCCCGTCGGGACCCATTATCTGATACAATTGATTCCTAAATATTTGAAGCTGTGCACAGTGTTGAGTGATTGGCCTGGGACTTTGATATCCGTGCGGATACCATTGGTGACATTGGTCATCATTTTGGGCTTCTCTGCACTTATTTTCTTTCCAAAGGCTCTGGAGGTGGTGTCAAGCCTCTGTAATTACTGTTCAAGTTCTTGTTCCTCTCCAGCCAATCCATCAATGTCATCGGCAAAACTGATGTTTTGTACCTCCTATGTTGACTGTGCCTTTATGATATGCAAGGGCATCTAAAATGAAGCACTACAGAAAGATGTTGAAGAGTTTTGGAGAGAGTAGGCATCTTTGACGAACACCGATTGTTGTTCTGAACCAGTTCCCGATGGCGCTGTTGTGGAGGACTGCACTGGTAGCCTTGTCATACAGGCTTTTGATGACTTCAATAATGTTGAGGCTGATGCTGTACACAGAGCTGTATGCCAGACTCGGTCAAACGTTGTTGTTGGTGTTGTAAGTATTCTCGCAGATTATTCTGAGGTTGAAAATATGCTCAGTGGTATTTCGCCCTGCCCTGAATCCTGCTTGTTCTTCAGCTATGATTTGTTCAGCTTGGGGTTTCAACCAGTTGAGTATAATTTTCAGGATGACTTTACTGGGATGGCTGTTGAGGCTGATGGTGAGGTAGTTTTGACAATCCTGAAAGTTACCATTTTGGGTCCATGGTGTAGACCACTCCCCACTTTGCCAGATCTTGTTACAGAGAATGGCAAAATTAGGACGTCAATCATCGCTTCTTCTTCAGCCTGAAGACATTCTGCTGGTATGTGGTCCATTCGCGCCGATCTCCCCTTCTTCAGCGATTGCACTGCTCCCTCAACTTCTTCTCGGAGAGTTGGAAGGATTTCTTCTTCTTCTTCTTCTTCTTCTTCTTCTTCTTCTTCTTCTTCTTCTTCTTCTTCTTCTTCTTCTTCTTCTTCTTCTTCTTCTTCTCTGTTCTAGAGACATGCTAGAACTGATTGGTCTCCATCTGGTGTGTGGTTGTAAAGGTCAGAGCAGTACTCTGTCCATCTGTCCAAGACTTCTTGTTCTTCAGTAAGGCATATGCCAGACTTGCTTTGGATTGTGGAGACATGAGATTGTATAACACTTTTCAGCCGTTTCACAGTCTGATAATAATAATAATAATAATAATAATAATAATAATAATAATAATAATAATAATAATAATAATAATAATAATAATAATAATAATAATAATAATAATAATGGATGCAATACACGCGCCTTTCCCCAAATCAATCAGGCTCAAAGCGCGGCGATCAATACCAACATACACGCTCACCTGTCTCATCTACCCTTACACACACACACACACACACACAACAAATACAGGTCCATCACTCAAACATGTGGTGTAAAGGCAGGAAGATCGCTATTGGAAGACGGAAAGAAAATCAAATTTTTATTTTTGAAATTTTATATATGCGTCCAGTACCATTATTGAAGGGAGGGAGGAAACCGGAGTGCCCGGAGAAAACCCTCGGTGACCTCAACAGTCTCGTACCTAAGTCACATACGTTCGCCCCTTGACCCGCGACCGTTGGCATAGGAAAC
Organism: Oncomelania hupensis; assembly: GCA_036898135.1. Taxonomy (NCBI): domain Eukaryota; kingdom Metazoa; phylum Mollusca; class Gastropoda; order Littorinimorpha; family Pomatiopsidae; genus Oncomelania; species Oncomelania hupensis. The sequence continues at coordinate 20,171,856 of CM072526.1, read as the reverse complement.
CGGCGACTAATCCCCTGCGCCACGAGGCCACCCCTGGTAGACCTTGCTGTTGTTCTTGTTCAGACTGTTCTCTATTTCCTGGCATTGATCTTCTATCCAGTTCTCTTTTGTAATGCCCGTGCTTTTCGCATGTCACTGTTGATTTTTCAGTAGGCATCAGCTCCCAGTGAGGCGTTCTTTTTTCTTTTTCATCTCTATTCGTTTGTCACACAGGTCCAAAAGTTCAGGTGTGATCCCCGGTTTCTTCTTTGGCCGGTGCTTGCCAAGGATTTCCGTGGCGGCATCTGTCACTGCTGAGTTCAAGGTGGTGGTCATGGTGTTGACATCTACTTCACCAGCTCCCAAAATGAGCAGTGGTGCAAATTTCCACCAATTGTAGCTTGGAATATTTCTGCCACCTCCGGGTCTTGCAGTATGTCCAGGTCGAACTTCAGTCTGATGCACCTTGCTGTGTTTACTCTCTTCAAGTGGAGCAGGAAAGACTTTTTATTTTAAACTTTGTCCTTTTATTAAACAAACAAATGATGAAACAAAAAAATTTCAAGTTAGACTCTTAGTCAGACAAGGGAGAAGAGGGGGGGGGAAGGGGATGGGGTAGGGATACACAACATATACATAATGATAGCAAGAATGGCACTATATTACACGACACAGCAGCCTCTAACTGCAGACATCATCACGAGATCGTGGTCACTTCCGATGCCTGCTCCTGGAAAAGTGCGTGTCTTGTCAATGTTGAATCTTGATCTGGACCGTTTCTTTACCATGATGTAGTCGATCTGGTTTTGATGCTCCCCGCTGGGACAGTGCCAGGTCCATCGTCTGGATTTTTTCTGAGAAGCAAGTGCGTGTGCCAGTATTAGATTGTTGTATCTGGCAAACTCCAAGAGTCTCAGACCTCTGTCATTTGTTTCGTTGTTGCAATGGGGTCCAGATGTGACTCCCCAGTTGTTGTAAGCATCTTGGCCAACCTTGGCATTCCTGTCGCTTTGCACAAAGACTATGTCCTTCCTCGGCACTTGGTCAAGGACAGCCTGCAGATGTTCATAGAAGTCCTCGACTACGCTGTCGTCATATTCTGATGTTGGGGCGTAGGCCTAGATGATGGTGATGTTGAAAGGGGCTGCTCTCAGACGGAGGGTAATGAGTCTACAGGAGACTGGGCGGCAACCCATGACAGTGGCCAGAATGTCTTTGTGGACAAAGAACCCAAAGCCGTGTTCGTGCCTGTCTAAGGCGAGCCACACTGTACTCGTAGATTTCGGCTCTGGCCAACAGCCTGGAGAGGATTGGGCCCCGCGAGAACATTTTTTTTAACCCAAGACCGTAAGATTAAAAGAACTGATCACTCCGGACCGGATCGGTCGTCGCCCGGATCACCAAGAACCGCGCCTTCCGTTGGCCACAAGGACGGAGGTGATAAGTGGGTTACTTATGGACAACTTAGCAAGATCCGCAGAAGAGACAACATCGTCATAGGAACCTGGAATGTCAGGACCCTAACTGCGGAGGGAAAATTAGAAGAACTGGCCCACGGTGACGAGCTGGGCCACTATCGATGGAATATTCTAGGTATCAGCGAACTGCGCTGGAAAGGCATAGGTCATAGGTAAAACAGCGACCGACAAAGACCACAAGCTTTATTTCAGCGGGTGAGATAAAAGTAGGCTTAAATGTGGTTTTGGCCTAAAAGTGAAAATCAGATCGAAATAATACTCGACAGGTTGAAACCACAAGCTGAACAAATCATAGCTGAAGAACAAGCAGGATTCATGGCAGGGCGAAGTACCACTGAACAGATTTTCAACCTCAGAATAATCTGTGAGAAATACCTACAGCACCAACAACATCTATATCATGCGTTCATAGACTTCAAGAAGGCATTTGACCGAGTCTGGCATGCAGCTCTATGGGCAACCATGAAAGTGTACAACATCAGCCCTAAAATTATAGAAGTCATCAAAAGCCTGTATGACAAGGCTACCAGTGCAGTCCTCCATAACAGCGTCATCGGGAACTGGTTCAGAACAACAATCGGTGTGCGTCAAGGATGCCTACTCTCTCCAACACTCTTCAACATCTTCCTAGAGCGCATCATGTCAGTTGCTCTTGCAGATCACGAAGGCACAGTCAGCATAGGGGGCAGAGCAATCTCCAATCTTCGTTTTGCGGATGATATTGATGGATTGGCTGGAGAGGAACAAGAACTTGAACAGCTTGTACAGAGGCTTGACACCACCTCCAGAGCTTATGGAATGGAAATAAGTGCAGAGAAGACCAAAATGATGACCAACAACACCAATGGCATCAACACGGACATCAAAGTACAAGGCCAAATATTTAGGAGCCATTGTGTCAGACAATGGGTCTCGACAGGAAGTCCTCTCCAGGATCGCACAAACAACTGCTGCCCTGACAAGGTTGAAGCCCATTTGGAAAGACAGAACCATCAGTCTACATTCCAAAGTAAGACTGCTGCGCTCTCTGGTCATCTCCATCTTCCTATATGCTTGCGAAGCATGGACCCTCACAGCAGATCTCCAACGAAGAATACAAAGCATGGAGATGAGGTGCTACAGAAGACTTCTGTGCATTTCCTATACCCAACACATCACCAACGTTGAAGTCCGACAGACCATCACACAAGCCATTGGACAACACGATGACCTGCTCACAGTGGTGAAGAAACGGAAACTCCGATGGTATGGCCACGTCACCAGATCATCAGGCCTTGCAAAGACCATTCTGCAAGGCACAGTGCAAGGAGGTAGAAGAAGGGGGAGACCGAAAAAGAGGTGGGAGGACAACATTCGAGAATGGACTGGTTTGACACTGAGCGAAGCCATGAGGGCTGCTGAGGACAGAGAAAGATGGAGTATGCTGGTTAAGCGATCATCTGTGGTGCCCCTACGACCTTCGGGTTATGGGACAGGATAGGATAGGATAGGTGTGACCGACCCTGACCAACAACGGACTGCCACAGAATAATTGTCCTTTAGCTGAAGTACTTGTAAGCCAGGAATCATAAAAATATAAAAATCGGTCTAGCCTTTTATTTAAAGATATTGAGCAAGACGCGTTTGGCAAGAAATGACCCCCCCCCCCTCCCCTCAGCGACGTTTACTTTAGAGGTAGGGCGCATAAGATGACACTGGAGGCTGCAGGCCATTAACCCGTAGACCACCCACACTCAGGTGCTCTTACTACTTGCTATCTTTTTCTTCCAATGCCTCCAATGAAGAACCCACAGCGCAGTCCTACAAAATACCCCCTAACATATCAGTAATTGTCAAGTATGACATATGGACATTAAAGGGAGAGGAAGAAGAACCCATTGAACGCTTTTATGAAGTTTAGTCAAAATTCGTTCAGTGGTTCTTGCTATATGGCGTGCAACTTACCGACCCAAAGACCGACCAATATTTGACTCGTTCTGATTCCCGACTATTTCAAGGTATTTGGAGATAAGTCTGGAAATACTAAAAGGTGAAATGCGGGAAATGGAGTATTGTTTGTTTCATCTGACTTGCCTTGACCTGACTTGGTTTTCGGGGCATGCTCCAACAACTCTGAAACAGAAAAAGAAATGTGCCTTTGTAGCTTATTTATTAGTTTAATGAACGGCTTAATGCGCTACACCAGGCTCGATCGAATTCAAGCTGCCCAATAAGATGTGTATGGTTTCTTCGCCCCACCACTGGATTCGAACCTAGGTCATTGGTGTGCCAGGCGAACGCTTTACCACTTGAGCCACGGCTGTGGACTGGGCTTAAAATGACTCCGTCACCATCGAGGATTGGAATTATAGTATAGGTATCTTGGAAATAAAGTGGCTAAGACAGCAGCTCCACTGTCTGAGCTTTTCTCCACCCTGGCAACCAGGCACCGTGTGAGTGTGTATGTGTGGGGTGTAGACGAACCAGGCCGGGTGTACGTGCCAAAGGTCGGGTGCTGGTAACGTTTTGCGATTTCCTCATGCCACCTTCTGACGCAGGAAGCTTTTGCATTTGGCGCCTTCTGTTTTATCTGCTGACCGATGCCAGACACGGTCTGTCCAAACACACATCTGGCGTCATTGAATAAACTTCCAGATGCTGTTGTGATGATACAGTTCAGTAAATGATCTAGTTTAGCCCCCCCCCCCACCCCTCTCCCCGTAGGATCAAATATTGTGATGATGTAGGTGTGCGTATGTATAACATGTGAGTTGGTTATAAGTCGAAACACTTTTAATCTGATTTAGTATTTAAGGCGCGTATAAAATCCATTATTATTATTATTATTATTATTATTATTATTATTATTATTATTATTATTATTATTATTATTATTATTATTATTATTATTATTATTATTATTATGTGCGCGAAACGTTTTAGTGTTAAATAAGGGAAAGAATGGCAACGTTAAGCTCAGGGTTACATAAAGCTGTCTCTAACCCTAACATTTAGCTCTTGGGTTCGATAACAATAAGCCCTAACCGTTACCGTAACCCTAGCTAACCCTAACCCAAACCACAATAAACTCCCTTTCCTAGGACCGACCTTAGTCTAAACCCTATCAAAAATTCGCAATCCAACCCTAGTCCAAACCCTACCACGAACCCTCATTTTTACCCTATTTCAAACTCTCATAAACCCTCGCTCTAATCTAACCATAACCTAAACTTCAACATGAACCCTCATTCGAACCCTTGCCCAAACTCTAACATAAACCATCACTCTAACCTTAGCCCAATATGCTTTTAACAAAAGCCCTCGCTACTCTTCCTAAATTCTCTTGTCCAAACACTAACATGAACCTCTTACTCTAAGTAACCCTCGTTCAAAACCCTAATCTAACCTAATCTAAAGGTTAACATTTGATTTGACTTTTTCCTATTATGAAAGAATGTTTGCTGTCTTAACCACTTTTATTTGCGGTTGGATTGCATGTGAAGTTTATGTCATCCCATTTTATATTTCATTGCACAAAATATATTCTTCTATTGAAGTGAAATAAAAGATTTGAGTCAAGAGTCTTGAGTCTAATGTTCCGGAGGGAGCGGAGGGAGGGGAATCAGACTAGGACGTTCCCTCTCCTTAATCACTTACGCGAGTGCTCTGGAATATTGTTTTGCTCTACTTCAAATGCTTTACGTATAGCGTTGACCTTATTTTTTTTTCCAACCAAGGTTGCGAGTTCGACTCCTCTGGTCGGCCGGAACATTAACATTGTCACGTCAGGTACGTATCCCCCTGGCGGAACGGAATAATATAGGAGACTGCACTTGACACGTCCACGGTGCAAAAAAAAACAAAAAAAAAAACAACCCAAAACGCCAAAAGCTATTGTGTGTATTGTATTCGAATTACGGTGATAGATGCTGAAGCTTACTAGTTTACAGTGTCGCTCTATAATTTTAATACTAATATACATCGGGGGGGGGGAGAGAGAGAGAGGGAGAGAGAGAAAGAGAGAGAGAGAGAGAGAGAGAGAGAGAGAGAGAGAGAGAGAGAGAGAGAGAGAGAGAGAGAGAGAGAGAGAGACTTACATGTACATCAAGATTTGGACGCCTGAGCTTCCATAGTGAACGAATTCGGCATTACCGTCCCGAGTGCATGAACAAAAGGCTCGGTAACTAATGTTTTTGGCTTTGTCCGTCCGTCCGGAGGTGACATTTGCGCACTTTTTTCTGATGGAAGGATTTGTTTGAATGTTGGAAGACAAACACAAATTATTCATATCGGGTGACATCATCATGGTGACGTCATAATTCATCGTGTGTTTTATTCTAATCCTATTTTCACCCAAAATACTGGAGGGATTTGGTTCAAGTTTGGTAGGTACTTAGACTTTACCTGTGCCTCCACGGTTAAACTAAACTTAGGCAAATCGAATGACCTAATCATCATGGCGTCATTTTATTCTTTTTTTGGTGAATGGTGCTGAAAATAAATGCAGACCTCCAATGTGGTTGACAAGTTACTCCCTATTGAAAATAGCTGATAAAGTTTGTTAACAGTACTGCATTGGCGTCCAAAAACGTGTATTGTGATACAGTACTGCATTTGGCGCCAAACAACGTGTATTGTGATACAGTACTGCATTGGCGTCAAACAACGTGTATTGTGATACAGTACTGCATTGGCGTCAAACATCGTGTATTGTGATACAGTACTGCATTGGCGTCTAACTACGTGTATTATGATACAGTACTGCATTGGCGTCTAACTACGTGTATTGTGATACAGTACTGCATTGGCGTCTAACTACGTGTATTGTGATACAGTACTGCATTGGCGTCTAACTACGTGTATTATGATACAGTACTGCATTGGCGTCAAACAACGTGTATTATGATACAGTACTGCATTGGCGTCAAACTACGTGTATTATGATACAGTACTGCATTGGCGTCAAACAACGTGTATTGTGATACAGTACTGCATTGGCGTCCAACTACGTGTATTATGATACAGTACTGCATTGGCGTCAAACTACGTGTATTATGATACAGTACTGCATTGGCGTCAAACTACGTGTATTGTGATATAGTACTGCATTGGCGTCCAACATCGTGTATTGTGATACAGTACTGCATTGGCGTCAAACAACGTGTATTATGATACAGTACTGCATTGGTGTCAAACTACGTGTATTATGATACAGTACTGCATTGGCGTCAAACAACGTGTATTATGATACAGTACTGCATTGGCGTCAAACATCGTGTATTGTGATATAGTACTGCATTGGCGTCCAACATCGTGTATTGTGATACAGTACTGCATTGGCTTCAAACAACGTGTATTATGATACAGTACTGCATTGGCGTCAAACTACGTGTATTATGATACAGTACTGCATTGGCGTCAAACAACGTGTATTATGATACAGTACTGCATTGGCGTCAAACATCGTGTATTATGATACAGTACTGCATTGGCGTCAAACTACGTGTATTATGATACAGTACTGCATTGGCGTCAAACATCGTGTATTATGATACAGTACTGCATTGGCGTCAAACATCGTGTATTATGATACAGTACTGCATTGGCGTCAAACATCGTGTATTGTGATACAGTACTGCATTGGCGTCAAACATCGTGTATTGTGATACAGTACTGCATTGGCGTCAAACAACGTGTATTGTGATACAGTACTGCATTTGGCGTCAAACAACGTGTATTGTGATACAGTACTGCATTGGCGTCAAACATCGTGTATTGTGATACAGTACTGCATTGGCGTCAAACATCGTGTATTGTGATACAGTACTGCATTTGGCGTCAAACAACGTGTATTGTGATCCTTACAGCGGTAGAAGTCAACTGCTGACCTCTGATTAGAGCTCACAAGTGACGAGATACGGCTATAATGGCACATCGCCTGACACTGCACACTGCCGTGATGGAGCTCAGCCGGCATTAAACACAACGTCATAAGACTTAATAAGACGAAGTACCAGATGACGAGCCATTATAGCACAGGTGTCAAACTCAAGGCTCGCGGGCAACATCAGGCCCGGCGTACAATTATATCTGGCCCGAGAGAGAATTTGAGGCAAAAATATTCTTCAATGGCCCTGCGATATAAAGTGCAAACCAAATTCCCTAATTCGCAGCCTTGCCGAATGGTAGGCTGCCTCGGTGCATTCTCGCTTCCATCAGAATAAGCGAAAACAAAAGTTGTGTAGTGAGTGGGTGTTGGTCATTACAATAACCTAGCAACGTTCAGTTATTATTATTGACTGTTATTGAATGTTGCTTATTGACTGTTTATCTTGTTCGGCCCTCAACCTTATGTGTGATTTGAGTTTTGGCCCGCTGAGCCATCGAGTTTGACACCCTTGCATTAAAGGACGAAATGAGAGATCAGCTACGTTCTACCCCAGTAAGGATCGCAACACAATCCAGTTTCGTGCACATGCAGTGAGATTTGTTTAGAAATTATTGATTTAATCACTTTTCTACAGTGCCTTTCCAGCTCAAGAGCTGCTCAAGGTGCTGGCCTATACAGGATCTAACTCAAGCCGCCAGAGGCCCCCACTTGCAGCCTTTGGGCGTATAGTCTGACGCCTAGACGACTGAGCACAATCCTGGGCGACCGGGGATGGAAGAAGGGACCTAGTGCGTGCTGATGTATTGGTGTAGCCGGCATTCACCCGTCTAGAACACGAGCGTCAAGATCTTTTAAGTCCTTGCAATGGAATGCGTGCGTGCACAGGCTAGACCCCGGTTTTTACTCTCATCCGCAGGATTAGAGGCGCAGTGTCTCAGGCCAATTTTATTATTATTATTATTATTATTATTATTATTATTATTATTATTATTATTATTATTATTATTATTATTATTATTATTATTATTATTATTATTATTATTTTGTGGCGGAATGGGAGGCGACTGGTTCAAGCTCGGGAGACAAGTTGTCTACCTTACATTTTTTTGGGTAGACTAGCCTTGGGTGGCTCCTGCTGTGCAGAATCCTTTGATGTGGCCATTTGGGTTTTGCATGACAAGGCGACACGACATTTGTTCTTTCCGGCTGACCATTCGTCTTCTGGTTTTGGTGGTGAGCGGGATTACATCGGTGGCAGCGACTTTGCAGAAGGCTGTCGTGGAACTAGTAGACGTCAATAATAATAATACTAATACTAATACTAATAATAATAATAATAATAATAATAATAATAATAATAATAATAATAATAATAATAATAATAAAAAATAATATTAATAATAATAATAATAATAATAATAATAATAATAATAATAATAATAATAATAATAATAATAATAATAATAAATAATAATAATGTACATTTATATAGTGATATTATTTGTCTTTTTATAGGCAAACGCATAGCGCTTTACATGAAAAGAAAAAAAAAAGAAACAACTTACAATTTTGCATTAGAAATTATACAATGAGAAAAACCCATATGCAAAATCAGACAATACATAAAGTTAACCTTCTGCAAATAAGTCATCTCAATCACAACAAAATCCACAAGCATAGCCAAAAGCAGAACAAATATGTGTTGGGGCTAGGGTCTATAGAATGAAGAATTTAGTCAGGATAGTAGAGTTTGAAGGGGTGAGATTTTAGAGCTTGCTTGAATGAGGGTGTGGTCTGCTTGTGTCTGATGTTGGCTGGAAGAGTGTTCCATTGTTTGGGTGCACAATAGATGAATGCCCGTTCTCAGTACATTTTGGTGTTAGCTTTTTGCATGCAGAGTGTGCGAGAGTCAGAAGAAGAGCGAAGAGTGCGAGAAGGGACATAGACAGACAGCAGATCTGACAGATATGAAGAGCAGGTTCCAGAGAAGAAATTGTGGCACAGTACGGACAGTTTGTATTTAACACGGGCCTCTATGGGTAGACAATGAAGCTTACGGAGTAGTGGAGTGAATGTGATTGCGGTTTTTTGCACTGAAGACTAGCCTAGCAGCACAATTCTGGACTTTTTGTAGTTTGTCTATGAGATGACTCGGGCAGGAAGCCAGTAGGGCATTACAATAGTCTAGCCTAGACAAGACTAAAGCACAGACTAAGGTGATGGTTGCTTGAAGGGTCAATTAGCAGCAAATGGAGCTGATTTGACGCAAGGCAGCATACGCTGATTTACAAACTTGTGCAACATGGAAATCAAATGTCATGTCACTCGACATTAAAAAAGCCAAGATTTCTAGCCGACTGAGAGAAAGAAATTTCATGCTCTCCTACACTTACAGTGGTAGGCAAGGGGCAAGCTAAGGCAGTTCTGGTCTTTTTGAACAGGAGAACCTCTGTTTTATTATCATTGAGCTTTAACTTGTTTTGTTTCATCCAGAATCGGACGTCAGAAATGCAGTTCTGCACAATCTGGACATTGGCATCGATTTGCACCGGAAGACTTGATTTTAAAAGCTGAGTGTCGTCAGCAAAAGCTTCAACAGTTACATCGTGTTTCTGAATCATTTCGAGCAAAGGCTTTTTGTACAACACAAAGAGAATCGGTCCAAGAACCGATCCCTGAGGCACACCAAAAGTCAAAATTTCTTTCTTTGAGAGCACCTCAGCAATGCTGACAGTTTGCGTACGAACTTGGAGGTATGACTTGAACCAGGCCAAGGCATTCCCTGTAACTCCAAACTGCGACTCGAGAGTTTCGAACAGAATATTGTGGTCTACAGTGTCGAAAGCAGCCGATAGATCAAAGAAGTGTTAGAAGAGATAAGTTGCCTTTGTCCAGAGCAAGCAGAATGTCACCTGTGACTTTAAGGAATGATGTCTCGGTGCTGTGTGAGGTGCGATAGGCTGGCTGATGGGGACTGAGAAGAGAGTTGCTTTGCAAGTATGAGTACTGCTTCAGTACCAACTTTTCTGTAACCTTGGACAAAAATTATAGGTTAGATACTGGTCTGTAATTTTTTTTAGTTCATTCTGATTTAGGCTGGGCTTTTTTAACAGTGACTTGACAACTGCCGTCTTGAAATGTGCAGGAACAGTAGCAGTGGACAGAGACTCATTGACAATGTGTGTTATTGTTGGGAGAAAAGGGTCAATGCAGTCAAGGAGGAGAGGAATGGGAATGGGATCAAGGGAAAAAGTGGTTGGTTTAGATTTTTGATGAACTCTTTGACATCATTAACAGAAACTGGTTCAAAATGGTCAAACCGTACAGAATTTAAAACAGTTGGCAATGCATCCACATTTGTCTGCACACCAGCATCGTGATCAAGTTCATAGCGTATATCAGTGACTTTCTTGGTGAAAAAGTGACAAAAGACATTTAGTAAGTCACAAGTGGTAGGTAGAGCGCTACTTTTTTCCTTGCCTCTGAGGCGGTCACAGACCGAGAAGAGTTGCTTGCTAGTCTCACTGTTGGCCACTTGACCACTAAAGAGAGCAGACTTGGTCCTATGGACAATTTGCATTACTCGGCAACCCGGTTTACTAACAACCTCGCATCACCGCCTTGCAGGGCAAATATTTTTATGTCCCTCTTAGGAGGGAAAAATGAAAATAACATCTCGGGTTGGGCCGTGTTCTCAAGGTGGTGACCGAGAGACTGGAGTCAAATACTCCGCTCGGCTACAAGTTGTGCAAACGACCGAAAACAGGATGATACTGGACCATGGTAACTGTTGAAGGCAGTTTTTGTTCACTGTTAAGTCAATGAATGTAGACTGACTGGGCGTAGTCAGTGTCGGTTCCAGACATACCTGTTGCGAACTGGGAAACCATGAAGACATGGTTCGATTTGAGCTGTGGATCTGTGGCGGAATGGGAGACGACTGGTTCAAGCTCGGGAGAGAAGTTGTCTACCTTACATTTTTTGGGTAGATTAGCCTTGGGTGGCTCCTGCTGTGCAGAATCCTTTGGTGTGGACATTGCGTTATGCAGGACAAGGCGACACGACATTTGTTCTCCCAGGCTGACCATTCATCTTCTGCTTTTGGTGGCAAATTTTATTATTATTATTATTATTATTATTATTATTATTATTATTATTATTATTATTATTATTATTAGTAGTAGTAGTAGTAGTAGTAGTAGTAGTAGTAGTAGTAGTAGTAGTAGTAGTATTTAAACTCCAGGCCGCCAGCGGTCTTTGAACCACTGCCCGTGCAGACTGCAATGTTATCGACTACGTACGCCACTGAGCCAACTGCCAACTGCGCTTTTCAAAAGTTAAAAGCAATTTTGCCCTAGGGAATTACTGAAACAACCGCTCTGCATGCATAATCCATTACAAAACGAGATGATGCATCCGATGCGACATCCTCCTCTCCCTCATCCCCTCCTTTCACACCCATCCTTTTTATTTTTAGGTGACGGTCACCTTGACTTCCCGCCACAAACAATTCAGCCCCAAATTTCACTTCACTTGCTTGACAAAAGGTGATCCATAATCTGGAGAGAAAGAAATGCATTAATTGCTTCCACCCTCTTGGGCACTTGAAGGCGCTTTCCTCGGATCGTAAATTACTGAAGAAAGATGTGAGGTTTTGTGTTGAAATAAAACTTATAGAAAGCTAAGGACTGTGACAAATGCCTTTCTGTCATAGCAAACTAACAAATGTTCGGACGCATTCAGTCTAACATCTGTGACACTTAGCTCTTGCTTGTCCTGATTTGGCTCGGAAGAGTCCGCTGGTCCTAAAGCAATAACCATGTAATGTACTTAGCTCTCAGCCCGTTACATTTTATTGTCCAAGCACCACACAAAAGCCACGTCAAGGGCGATAAAATTCAAGTGGGGTTAAAACAAAGTGCCGGGACACTTGACTACGACATTTGCGGTCAGAAGTGAACTGTGGAAACAAGATTTTTTTTTTAATGGGGGGAGAGGTAGGGGTTGCGGTAGACCTACTCATAAATTATTTATGTTAACAGAAACATCTCGTAACAGGACATTCCCGTAAATCACTCGCCTATCATAGGCATAGGCACAGGCACACGCCAACTCGCGAGCGTACCCATACAAACAAATAACAACAACACTAACATTGTAAAGCTTATACTTGTAATTGTAACTTTTGTTTGTAATATCGTTGATGATATTTCATTTCATTTCATTTTATTTCAATTATTTCATTTTTTTATTTCAATTATTTCATTTTATTTTATTTTAATTATTTCATTTTAATTTAATTTAATTTAATTCATTTACTCAATATGAATGTCCATACATCGTTTAATGAGATTGACAGAGCAACGCAGGTAGAAAAATCAAGATGAATATTTCCAGCAGCCTTTCAGAACCCAGCACCACAACAATGCATTGAAAGTAGGTCACAGTGCGCTTATAAAATGCCTCCTACGACAAATTACTGTAGCCTACTGTTTTGACTCATGCGTCATCATCATCATCATCATCATCATCATCATCATCATCATCATCATCATCATCATCATCATCATCATCATCATCATCATCATGCAAATGATATTATTTATTTCTAGAACAGTTCATCGGGTTTTTCTTTTCTCTATGTTCTTAAGTCTTAAATGTCATTTTCTGTCAAGTTTATACATTTTCAACTTGTTTCTTCAGCAAAACTGGATGGAGAGTGTGTGTCATGAGCTGTCATATTATTAATTTCATTTTTTTAAAAAATCTTTCTTTGTTTCGCTTGTCGCATTCAGTTTTTTTTCTCTTTTAGATTGTCACATTCTTCTTCATCATCATCATCATCATCATCATCATCATCATCATCATCATCATCATCATCATCATCATCATCATCATCATCATCATCATCATCATCATCATCGTCATCATCGTCGTCGTCGTCGTCGTCATTTATTTATTTTATTTGTTCATTCTTAAATAGCGCTTTTCCAGCTCAAGAGCTGCTCAAGGCGCTGAACGATACAGGATATAACTGAAGCCACTCGAAGTGCCCACTTGCAGCCTTGGGCGCTCGGACCACTGAGCACAATGCTAGGCGACCAGGAATGGGGGAGAAGGCAAAACTATACACTGAAACCACCATCAGACTAATAGCAGCAGTAAATGGCCAGTGCACACAGCCAATGCTTATGTCCGGGCAACCGGGAGTCGAACCCGCAACCTTTGTAACACGAGATCACCGCTCTACCAACTGAACTATCTATTGTCCATCATCATCATCATCATCATCATCATCATCATCATCATCATCATCATCATCATCATCATCATCATCATCATCATCATCTTGTTGTTGTCGTCGTAGTCATCATCATAATCATCATCATTATTATCATTATCATCATCATCATCTTCTTCTTCTTCTTCATTATCATCATCATCATTATCATCATCATCACCATCATTATCATCACCACCATCATCATCATCATCATAATCAGCATCATCATCATCGTAATCATCATCATCACCGTCGGCATAATAATAATAGTAATATTAACAGTAATAATAGTAATCATCATCATCATCATCATCATCATCATCATCATCATCATCTAGGCTACTACATTGTTGGGTAAAGTGTATAATTTAGAGGAAAAAGATGAGAGAGAGAGAGAGAGAGAGAGAGAGAGAGAGAGAGAGAGAGAGAGAGAGAGAGAGAGAGAGAGAGAGAGAGAGAGAGAGAGAGAGAGAGAGAGAGAGAGAGAGGAATACTTCGTGACCAATAACGTTCACAGCAGTACAATGCTCAAAAGGTCGAGTTTCCAAAACAACCAGCAAGAAATTTCTGGAACTTTTGAACTTTGACCTTTTAAAAAATATGTATTTCACAATGCAATGCGGCATCCTAACCTGGCAAGGCCAAAAGTACCCAGCGGCGCAGCTTTGAACAAAATGGCCACTCATGAATATGCTTGACAAGTAATGATGATGATGATGATGATGATGATGCTCTTGCTTGATCATGAATATTCATGACTAAACAGTTAAGCCTAGCTGCAGCAAAACACAGTATTTGTGAAGAAAAAAACCAAACCAGATGTACTAGAGAGTTCTCCTACTTTCTCCAACAGCTCTCTACACGACCAGAGAACTTTTCTGCCCTGACCAAGCTAGCGACTGTAAACACGATTGTTTGTGCTGGGGTAGCCTTTTCCTGCCCGCTTTCTCTGGCACTGTCCAGAACACACAGGAATTGTTGTGCGTCTATAGCATGCGTAGGGACATTTATTCCATTCCTGTTTTTGGTAATGGGGTGCACCGTGTGTGTGTATGCAAGTATGTGTGTGCGTGCGAGCGCGCGCGCGCTTGCGTGTATGTGTGTGTGTGTGTGGGTTTGTAGAGGTTGGAGTATAGTTGAAAGTATAATATAACGTATAATTGTTAAGGGAAGGAGGAAAAGCGGGAGCCGGGAGGGAAGGAGGGGAGGGGGGGGGGGGGGCGGAGAATGTAGTTTTAGTAGATTTGTGGGATTTCTTTATGTATTAATTTTTAGTTGATCTTTACAAAAATAACTTATTTGCTATGATGCAGTGTTCTGAGTGAATTCTCCATTGTTGTGGGCAATAAGAATGACAGTGTTGTCTGGACCGGTTTTAATTATTCCTACATTGTGATTCAAATAAGATCAGTCTTCACCTAATAGGCACACCATTGTGAGCCAAAGTTGGCTAAAACAAGCTTAGATAATAGTATTTCTGTTAAATGTGTTTGTACTTTTGTATCATTGTATGTGTGCAAACATTATGTATATCTATATAATTCAACTCGGTGTCATTTTATTAACTTCATAGGATTTCAAGTACATATTTTGCAGGACTTCTTAAGGTTCTCATTATTTTGCTACTATCACCTTACTCTGACGCTAGTAATACTGAAAAAAAATTAATGAAAGAAAATATCAATAAAACCTCGCACGCCTGTGAGTCACATAATTATATAATTATGAAAGTGACGTTATAGCTAGTCTTGATGACTTTCTTGTCTGAATCTCGCAATCTAAGAACACCCGTCAATAAAACTTCGCACTGAAGACGATTATAAACTATTTAGGCAGTAATTAATGTTTTTATTTGACTTCTTTTAAGATAAAGCCCAGTCACAACGTCATCAACAAAATTAAAACTTTCAAAAACTCTGAATTTTCCAATATGGGTGTGTGTATGAGTGTCTGGTAATGCATTTGAACGGTTTGCCATCTTCTTGTGTGCGCATTATTTTTATTAATTAATTAATTTATTTATTAATTCATTTTCCCCCTTTGTTGTAGGAGTGAGGTGGGTGCGGGGGTCTTGCTTTTCTCTGTTTTATTTACGTTTATGTTCGGAATAGGATTGTAACCACTGATGAAAGACAAATGATTATTTGTTCCCGAGCTGTAAAGTTCTGGGAACTATAGTATTGGCTTTGTCCGTCCCTCCGGAGCTGATATTTACGCACTTTTCTCTGAAACTAATGGACGATTTTCTTTGAAAAGTGGTATTTAGTTAGGAAATAGAGAATCCTACCAGATCACAAAAAAGTATGCATTATCGGTTGACGTCATCACGGTGACGTCTTTTTGTCCTTTTTGTGTTCCTAATCCTATTTGCTCCTACACTACTGGAGAGATTTGGTTGACGTATGGTATGTATTTAGATTTTACCAAGGTAAAACCAAACTTTGCAAATCGAGTGACGTAATCATCGTGAAGTCATTTAAAAAGAATTTATGTATATTTTAAATTTTAAAAAAAATCCTATGTAATTAGAGTGTACAGATACATTGAGCCTTAATCAAAACTATGGTGTATTGAGTGACGTCATTCTGAGACGACATCATGGTGACATGAATCCTATTTTCTTCCAAACTACTTGAGGGATTTGATTCAAATTTGGTATATACTTCCTATGCCTCCAACGTAAAATCAAACTTATGCATATCGAGTGATGTAATCACGATGACGCCACCTTTTTATTATTTTGTTAAACCTATCCTATCCTATCCTATCCAATCCCGTAATTCGGAGGTCGTTGGAGCACCACAGATGATCGTTTAACCAGCGTACTCCATCTTTCTCTGTCCTCAGCAACGATCATGGCTTCGCTCAGTGTCATGCCAGTCCATTCTTGAATGTTGTCCTCCCACCTCTTTTCGGTCTCCCTCTTCTTCTATCTCCTTGCGTTGTGCTTTGCATTATGTATATTGAGTGACGTCATCGTGGTGGCTCGGCGTCAGTCGGCGTCCGTCCGGGGGTAATATTTGCACACTTTTCACTGGAACCAATGGACGAATTTTTTTTAAACTTGGTATTTAGTTATGAATTAGTGAACCAGTCCAGATGACAAAAAAGTATGCGTATTTAGTGACGTCATCATGGTTACGTCATAATTTGTTTTGTTTATTTTCTAATCCTATTTTCCCCCAAACTTCTGGAGGGATTTGGTTCAAGTTTGGTATATAAGCTTACATAGAGTTTCCTTGTGACTTCAAGGTAAAACCAAACTTGTGCACATCGAGTAAAACCCCCGTTGTTGTGCCGGCGTTTTCTGTATAAATTGTATCGCCACGTTGTGGGAATTTAGTGCTTTAAATTACCACTGTTTCTGTCATACATATCGTTCATAATATGTTCTATCAATCTACTATCTTCTTCGCTAGACCAGTCACCTACCTATTTTGGAAACTCTCCCAAAACTCCTCATTTGGTATGGGGTCTGTTGGGTCAGCTTGGGAATATTGGACGCTTTCTGCCCAAATAGTCACTAGGGTTTTCTATGGTATTATTATTTAGCAATGTAGGCATTATATATATGTGTTTATTAATATTTTATAATGATGTTTATATTCTGTTTTTTGTTTTTTTGTAAACTTGAGATCGATAAATTAGAGTACAGCCTCAGCGTCCCCTAAATGAAATGTCTTTATTGTAAAGTGACTGGCTGGAGTGCCTTCAGTGTTACCACTAGGGTTGTTTCAGCCGATCTTTTATACAGATCGGAGGTGAGTCCTCTTTCAACCAAGTTGTGGTCCTGATTCGGCTCTTTGTAGTCCGCTGGACCTTATAAACAATGACACACAAAAAAATAACTATTAAAAAAAAACATAGTGAAGTAGTCGTCCTGACGACATTTTTGCTTTAAAAAGGAAAGTTGAAATTTTTTTTAAAAAATTCCTTTGTAATTAGAGTGTACAGATGTCTTGAACCATTAATAAATCTATGGTTTATTGAGTGACGTCATCGTAACGTCATAATTTAAAAAATAAATAAATAAATAAATAAAATTAAATTAAATTAAAAAAATAAAAAAATAAAAAATTAATAAAAATAAAATAAAAATAAAAATAAAAAATTTTTTTTCCCCAAACTACTGCATGGATTTGATTTAAGTTTGGTATATACTTAGGCTTTCACTGTGCCTCCAATGTAAAACCAATCTTATGCAAATCAACTGATGTAATCATGTTTATGTCACCTTTTAATTAAAAAAAAACTATTACGTACAGGGCGTGCGTTTGTGTCTGTGCGTGCGTGTGTGTGTGTGTGCGTGTGAGTGTGGGACAGCACGCGAGAGCACTCTGCACGCGATGGCACTCAGCACCCGTTATGGTCCAGCACTTGTACCTTTCTCTTTTGTATCGCCCTTCAGCAATGTTGAGAGCGTCAGCAACAGGAGAGTGTTTCATCATAATTTTGTTGTTATCAGATTCTTCTTCAGGAAGTGTTTTCCAGTCCTTCCGTAATGTGCCCAAATTGTATTGATTTCTTATTACTTTAACAAACGTAATAATAATAATAATAATAATAATAATAATAATAATAATAATAATAATAATAATAATAATAATAACAACAACAACAACAACAACAACAACAACAACAACAATAATAATAATAATAATATTATTATTATTATTATTATTATTATTATTATTATTATTATTATTATTATTATTAATCTTCTTTTTCTTCTTCTTCTCATTATTATTATTATTATTATTATTATTATTATTATTATTATTATTATTATTATTATTATTATTATTATTATTATTATTACAGTGGAACCCCCGGTATACGACCGTCAAAAATCTGAGAAAAAACGGTCTTATAATAGAGGTGGTCTTATACCAGAAACAAGGGGTGAGGGGGGAGGGGGAGGAGAGGAGGGTCAGGCTCGGAGGGGTATGTAGTCATGATTTTCGCACTCACCAGCATGTATTCTCTGACAAAGGAAACTGTAAAACATGTTTAATTTTTAGCTTTGTCTTTTATTCACAACTTCAAAAATAGAAAACAGTCGTGTCTTCAGACATTTTGAACAGGGAAAAACTTTCTCTCTGCCAAACTCAAAACTTTCCGTTGCGCGACGCCATTTTGACAAGCCAGTGTAGGCGAGTAATATCCCTTACTTGCGAACCGGAAATAGCAGAAAACAGCAGGTGTACACTAACATGAGAGAAAAACGAAAGGTACAGACAATAAATTAACTGATATCTCTTTTAAATTGCCTAAGGCGGTCGTATAAAGGGCTTAAGACACGGTCGCTGGTCGCATAAACGAGGTTGTCGCATACCAGAGGTCATTTATTATTGGAAGTGAATCCGTCAGAAGTTTTCAGGTCACATAACGGGGGGAGTCGTATACCAGAGAGACGGATACCGGAGGTTCCACTGTATTATTATTATGACATTGATGGATTGGCTGGAGAGGAACAAGAACTTGAACAGCTGGTACAGAGGCTTGACACCACCTCCAGAGCTTATGGAATGGAAATAAGTGCAGAGAAGACCAAAATGATGACCAACAACACCAATGGCATCAACACGGACATCAAAGTCCAAGGTCAGTCCCTCAACACAGTGCATAGCTTCAAATATTTAGGAGCAATTGTATCAGACAACGGGTCCCGACAGGAAGTCCTCTCCAGAATCGCACAAACAACTGCTGCCCTGACAAGGTTGAAGCCCATTTGGAAAGACAGGACCATCAGTCTACATTTCAAAGTAAGACTGCTGCGCTCCCTTGTCATCTCCATCTTCCTATATGCTTGCGAAGCATGGACCCTCACAGCAGATCTCCAACGAAGAATACAAAGCATGGAGATGAGGTGCTACAGAAGACTTCTGGGCATTTCCTATACCCAACACATCACCAACGACGAAGTCCGACGGACCATCACACAAGCCATTGGACAACACGATGACCTGCTCACAGTGGTGAAGAAACGGAAACTCCGATGGTATGGCCACGTCACCAGATCATCAGGCCTTGCAAAGACTATTCTGCAAGGCACAGTGCAGGGAGGTAGAAGAAGAGGGAGACCGAAAAAGAGGTGGTAGGACAACATTCGAGAATGGACTGGTTTGACACTGAGCGAAGCCATCAGGGCTGCTGAGGACAGAGAAAGATGGAGTATGCTGGTTAAACGATCATCTATGGTGCCCCTACGACCTCCGGGTTACGGGACAGGATAGGATTATTATTATTATTATTATTATTATTATTATTATTATTATTATTATTATTATTATTATTATTATTATTATTATTAAACCCGCACCGGTTTCGGTACAGAGCAGTCTGCGCACACCACGGTTAACCAGTATTTCAGTATATCGTCTTTAAAACCTGGAGGTCATTGATGTAGAGTTTGAAGGGGCATGGGTCTGAGAAAGCTCCGTATATCCAGTCATTCATATGTCCTGTGACGCCGTAGTGGTGCAGTTTGTGGACGAATAGCGCTTGACAGACCTTGTCGAATGCCTTGGAGAAGTCAGTGACTACAGTGTCGCCCTGTTTGCCCCTTTCAAGGTTGGCTGTCATCTCATCCACAAGACCGAGTAACTGACTCTAACAGGAACAGTGCTTCCGAAAACCACGTTGTTCCTTGCAGATGGTGTTATTTTTCTCTGCGAACCTCATGACTGCGCTCTGTTGGGTCAGCCTGGGAATATTGGACGCTTTTAGTGAAATGGTCACTAGGGCTTCCTATGATGTTATTATTTAGCAATGTAGGCATTTTATATGTATGTGTTTTGTTGATATTTTATAATGATGTTTATATTCTATTTTGTTTTTGTAAACGAGGATTCGATAAATTAGAGTGTAGCCTCAGCGTCCCCTGCGTGGGATGCCTTTATAGTAAAGTGACCGGCTGTCTTCAGTGTTACCGCAGGGGTTGTTTCAGCAGATCTTTTTTATGGATCAGGAGTGAGTCCTCTTTCCGCGAAGTTGTAGTCTTGATTTTGTGGTCCTGATTCGGCTCTTTGCAGTCCGCTGGACCCTGTAAGCAATGAATAACTAACTAACTAACTAGCTTACAACGACGCGCTCCAAGATTTTACACGGGGTGCTCGTGAGGAAGATTGGGCGATAATTCTCAGGCCGATAACGTCCCCCTTTCTTAAAGACGGCTGTGACATTTGCTGATGGCCAATCCTGGGGAACAATGCCAGACTTGATAGAGGATCTGTACAGGAGTGTGATGGAAGGGACAAGTTCTGCTGCGAGCTCTTTTATCATTCTAGGACTAAGGCCGTCGGGTCCTGGAGTTTTGCTGAGGTCTAGGGTCTTCAGTAGCTTTTGCACTCCCTCTTCCCGTATGTCGATGGTTCTCAGGGTGGGGTCGTCTCGCCTTGGGTTTAGGCCAGTCCTTTCTCTGAACTCCTCCTTAAAGCAGCTGATCTTAGGGCTGAAGGCAGGGTGGAACTGAGTGTTGAGGACATCTGCTATCTCTTTGGCATCTGTATAAAGTCTACCGTCCGCTTTTAGTCTACTTTGACTTGATGTATGACCAAACGGGTTTTGTTAAGAGCAATACCGTCGTCACAATAGCGTTGTTTTATGAATGCTTTGTAACACCGGTACCGGCACAGACCGATCAGCGTACACCGGAATGTACTGGGTATGTCGGTATACCGTCTCAATAGCGATGTTCTGGGAATGCTTGTAGCACCGGTATCGGTACAGACCAATCAGCATACACCGGAATTTACCGGTATGTCGGGATTTTCGTTCCTCTCAACACCGGAGTTTTGTGTGAAAGTCTGTAGCATCCGGAGTATCAGAGACTGTCTAAGATCTGTCACTGGTATGATGGATTTCTTGCCACTCCAAAGTCTTGCCTGCTAAAACAAATAAACCAGATGGCGTCAGCACAGTGACCTATTCTTCAAACGTATTTTCCAAAGTTCACACCGTACAGCTTAAAGATCACATACCGCCACCCCCACGCTAAGATATCCCACACTACATAGCTTTTCCTATTTATTGAACGTGAATTTTTCATTACCTGTTGTAGTCAAGATCCAAAGAACCATCTGTTATTATTGTTGTTGTTATTTTGTTGTTGCTTCTTCTTCTTCTTCTTCTTCTTCTTCTTCTTCTTCTTCTTCTTCTTCTTCTTCTTCTTCTTCTTCTTCTTCTTCCTGTTGTTGGTGTTCTTCTTCTTGTTCTTCTTCCTGTTGTTGGTCTTCTTCTTCTTCTTCTTCTTCTTCTTCTTCTTCTTCTTCTTCTTCTTCTTCTTCTTCTTCTTCTTCTTCTTCTTCTTCTTCTTCTTCTTCTTCTTCTTCCTGTTGTTGGTGGTGTTCTTCTTCTTCTTCTCCTCCTCCTCCTTGTTGTTATTGTTGTCGTTGTTCTTTTTCTTTCTTTCTTTCTTTCTTTCTTTCTTTCTTTCTTACTTCAATTTTGTTCTTTTTTTAGATGACTTTCTCCCTAACAATCTCTTGGAATCCAAACTTTGTGAGTGCACACAAATTTCAAATGTGCAACTAAGCTTACAAGTGCATACTAAGATATATTGACACTGATTTTGATTCTGGTTTCTTCTTCTTCTTCTTCTTTTTCTTCTTCTTCTTCTAGTTTGATTAATTTTTTTGCGAATACAAATCCGCTTTCTATGATAATTTTCACAATGGGCGTCGCCAGTGCATTATTATATACTCTTGTCAAGTTTCTGCTAATCAGTATTTCCTGTATACACACCGACATCTCAAGCTGGAACGATTGACATGCTTAACACACTTCTTGTGCCCTTTACCCGTTTTAGTTAATATTAGGTGAAGCAATCCACAAAATATTGCTGCGACTGACCTTTTTTTGTTTGTTTAGTTCTCTCCCGCTTTGTAAACAGACGGAGATGCAGAAATCGACCAGTTTCTTCCGATGACGTCACGACTAGAGGCATACCCCTTGTCTATGTTTAGTAGCTGTGACGTGTTGCGGAGATTTCGCACGTAAGGGAAACATTACTACTAGTACGGGATTGCAGGACGAAGTAAACACGCCAATTTCATTGAGAAATGTGACCATCGCAGTTTGTTCTCTGGCCAGGAAATTAGGTCTGACAAGCCATTAGCAAATACTGTTGCCACACAGGAAACTTCCTCGAGTGTCCATGTTGTCGTCTGCTTACTTATTGTGTCTGCTTAAAATGATTGAAAGTGATGCCGGAAACTATTTTATTGCACAAACATGCGCAGAAAGGGGATTATCCCATTTATTCTGCCAATCTTGTGTGTGATACACTCACGTATAGAACTACGTTCTACATTTCTTTTATTAATTCCGATTAGGCCTACGTTTTCAATTGTGTGTGAATTACCCCTAAAGACTATTTTGAACCTTATTAACATGATGTACGTGAGAAAAAAAACATAGAACCATAAAGGGCATCCCGCTTGACCAATCCTTCCTCTATGTATAATAATAATAGTAGTAGTAGTAGTAGTAGTAGTAGTAGTAGTAGTAGTAGTAGTAGTAGTAGTAGTAGTAGTAGTAGTAGTAGTAGTAGTTAATAGTTTATATTAATAGTAGAAGTAGTGGTGGTAGTAGAGGTCCTGCTGTGCCAGTCAGAGCTATAATTATGTACAGTAGCAGTATTTGCAGTTAGTAGTAGTAGTAGTAGTAGTAGCAGTTGTTGTTGTTGTAGTAGTAGTAGTAATGGCATCAGTTAGTTAGTAGTAGTAGTAGTAGTAGTAGTAGTGGCATAAGCAGCAACAGGAGCAGCTGTAAATGGGAGTAGTAGTAGTAGTGGCTGTTAGTGGTAGTAGTGGTTAGTAGTAGTCGTTAGTTAAGTAGTAGTAGTGCTTAGTGGTAGTAGTAGTAGTAGTGGCAAGTAGTAGTATTTCAAAATCACAACTGATGTTAGGTAGGTTGGGTTTGGGCGCGCCACAGGCTGCGACTACGCTTTCCCCAGAGGAGGCGGCCCAGAATTTCCTTATGGAAAAGGGACAATAAGGTAAATAAAATAAATTTTAAAAAAATAGTAGTAGAGGCAAAAGTAGTAGTAGCTGTTAGTAGTAGTAGGTAGTAATAGCAATAGTGGCAGTAGTAGTAGTTGTTCGTAGTAGTAGTTAGTAGCAGAAGCAGTAGTAGTAGCAATTAGTAGTAGTAATTAGTAGCAGTCAGTAGTAGTTAGTTGCAGGTAGTAGTAGTAGAAGTAGTAGTAGTAAGAGCAGTAGTGGCAGTAGTAGTAGTGGCAGTAGTAGTAGTGGCAGTTAGTAGTAGTTAGTAGCAGAAGCAGTAGTAGTTAGTAGTTGTAGCAATCGATAGTAGCAGTCAGTAGTAGTAGTAGTAGTTAGTAGTACCAGCAGCAGTAGTAGCAGTTAGAAGTAGCAGTTAGTAGCAGAAGAAGTAGTAGTAGTTAATAGTAGTAGCAATTAGTAGTAGTAATAGTTAGTAGCAGTTAATAGCAGGTATTAGTAGTAGAAGTAGTAGTAGCAACAGCAGTAGTAGTAGCAGTTAGAAGTTGTAGGTAGTAGTTGTAACAGTTAGTAGTAGTAGTTAGCAGCAGTTAATAGCAGAAGCAGTAGTAGTAGTAGTTAGTAGTAGTAGCAATTAATAGTATTAGTTAGTAGTAGTAGTAGTTATAGGAGTTAGTAGCAGGAAGTAGTAGTAGCAACAGTAGTAGTAGCAGTTAGAAGTAGTAGGTAGTAGTTGTAGCAGTTAGTAGTAGTTAGCACCAGTTCGTAGCAGAAGTAGTAGTAGTAGTTATTAGTAGCAATTAATAGTAGCAGTTAGTAGTAGTAGTTATAGGAGTTAGTAGCAGGAAGTAGTAGTAGCAACAGCAGTAGAAGCAGTTAGAAGTAGTAGGTAGTAGTTGTAGCAGTTAGTAGTAGTCGTTGGTAGTAAATTTAGCAGTAGTACTAGTAGCCTAAGTTCCTGTTCGATAATTTACGTCCCGGATAAATCCATGGACACTTCTCACAGCAGAAAAATCAAACGAACCTTAGTTTGAATTTGAAAAAAAAAAAACACGTTAAACCAATCCTCCTCTTTGTTTCCCTCTTCATAGAAGTTACAACCCGCCCTTTCGCACCACAAGTTTATTGACAGGTGTCAGAATGAAACTGTCCAGATAAGTTTTGTTTTTCTTTAAACTGAATAGACGAGCTCCTCTCTATTTTTTTATCTGTCGGCGTGCAAAGGCGCTGTTTTGAACAATTTCTAATGTGTGTGTGTGTGCGTGCGTGTGTGATGTCGGGATAGGGCAGAGTCTATTTTATCGACCAAAAACGAAAGACCTTACGAACAATATAATATATTTTTTTTTACGGGTTCTATCTCTTACGGGCTTTGGTAGCTGCTATTTTTAGCTCCAGAATGTTGGCTGTCTAACCAACGGCTGTTGCTGTTAACCGTCACACAAACTACGGAGTGTTTTCATTAAAACAGGTAACTATACCTTGGCAAAAGTTTTTTTTTATTTTTATTTTTTTTTGGGGGGGGGGGGATGAGGGGGGTAAGCGTTAGTTAAAAAAATAATTTTTTGGGGCGTGGGAGGTTGGCAACACTCATTGTGAATGTTAAAAGGGTCTGTCGAGCGGGCGTGGTCAAATTGGGTCTCTGTTAATCAATGTTTTGTGCGTCCTGTATGTTCTCCATGTTTTGTTTGCTTTTCTCGTTAATAATAATACAATTATGTTTACACCAATCTTAGTGTGTAGAAAAATGTAGGATTGTATTGAAGCGGACCCCCTCCCCACCCACCCCTCCACCAACACCAAACCCAATCCCACCCACTCACCCACCCACACACCTCCCGCCACCCCCTGGCTGACACATCGACAGATTGGTATAAATTGATTGATTCGATTGTATGTAGGAGTCATGATTTATGCAACGTAATGTGTTGCTGATGCATAACCAGCAGCGATGGCACGAGATGTTAATAACTACACGCGCTATAGCATGCATCATTTATAGGTTGGTGTTGGGGTGGTGGTCGTTGGAGTAGTGGTGTTTAGTCCTCTTCCTGTTTGAGAATTTATGAATGAGAATTTCAGCTGGGTTCTTTTTTTTTTTTTTTTTTTTTTTTTTGAGTAAATTTACGTCCCCGGACATATTAAGCGTATAGGGGACGGGCGAAACACCACTTTTTTTCAGCTGTTCCCAAGTATAAAGTCTACTTATACCCGCACCGTCCGAGTCCCATTCCCTTCGCCTCTCTCTGTCTCTCTTGCAGACAAGTCATCGAAGGTGTTACGTTGAAACGCGTACGAAAGTACGACGAAAGCGCGCACGATAGATCTAATCGTTTCGTTTTGCAAAGTATTCAATAATGGTGTTTATTTACCTTTGATTTGAGTTTGCATTGTTGTTAGGAGAGGCTTTGTATAACGTTGATAATTTGCGTTAGTCGATATTATTTGAGAATCTTCTGGATATGCGTGTTTACTCTTGATAGAAACTTCCCGATACATGTCGAAGCAAGAGGTCGTTCTGGAAGATATAAAAATATGTATTGACGTAAGTCAGTGATGACGATCTTTTATTCGATTGGTGGCAGTACGTCATTTTCTACCATGTACGAAATCTTTCCGGAAAAGAGAGAGGTTATTTAATCGTGTGCAGAGTTGCTGTTGGGGGAGAGTAAAGTTGTTGATAGTGATTTGGAAAGTTGCTGTGAAAGTTGTTGAGTTGAGTTGAGAATTGTATGCAGTTGTTGATGTGTGCTGAATAAAAGTGGAAAACTTCATACGTCGACTTTGTGAATTGTATGCTGTTTGGACGGGCTGTGTGAATAAACGAATCTGAGTTACACCTTATCAGGACTTCAGCATCGGGGCTGAATCAAATACTGATAACGAAAAACACCATCATCGAACTGAGTGTAACATTTTGGGGGCCAAGCCGCGATTCACGCCATAGCCAAGGGTTCAACTGCTACAACAAGCGAGTCAACGTTACGAGAGGCAGTCATCGAGGGTAGCCGCCAACGAGTTGCGTCGAGAGGGGCCAACATACTGGGACTACATCACCGATAGGTTCGGGTTGACTGCAAGGGCGTGTAGTCGCTGAAGAGTTGCTTCGTGAGCGAACAACAGATCGGGACTACGTTGCTGCCGTAAGACTACGTCGAGGGACAGTCTCGGAGCTACATCGCCAGTATTAGAGAGAGCGACGTACGGACGTCGAGTCTACTTCAGCACAGGAGCGTATACATCAACACCAGCGTGGTGCAGCGTCGCATACGACGAGGACAGCGGGGCCTGCGTCAGCGAAGGCGACTAGTAACAAGCATCAGCGCTACTGCAGAAAGCGTGCTGTTCTAGAACAGTCTAGAAAGGTACAGCACAGTCAAGAACTTTCCAGAAACCACAGTCAAGAACTTTCTAGAAAAAGAACTTTCCAGAAAAGAACCTTCTAGAAAAGAACTTTCCAGAAGCATCAAGATGGCTGACTTCTGGCAGAAAGGGGTTGAACTGAATCTAAAAGGCAAGCAGCTGACGGAGTACGTCAAGTCTCAGGAGAGAATACGAGAAAGAGAATTGGAAGAGAAGCGTCTAGAAAAAGAAATAGAACTAGAACAGAAGCGTCTAGAAGTAGAAGAGCAGCGTCGCCGTGAAGAACGAGAATTAGAAGAGCGGCGTCAAGAAAGAGAAGAGCAGCGACAAGAAAAAGACAGAGAATTCGAGCTGAAGCGTCTTGAGTTCCAGCTAGAAATGGCGCGTATCCAGCAACAGCAGAATGCGCCACAAGTTATCAGTGACAACAAAGCTCCAAAATTGCCAGCTTTCGTCGACGGGAAGGACCAGATTGACAGTTATCTGGCGAGATTTGAAAGGTTTGCCAAAAGCTCTAACTGGCAACCTCAAGACTGGGCGATTCGACTAAGTGCACTTCTGACGGGAGAAGCACTCGACGTCTACACCAGATTGTCGGACGATGACGCTAAAGACTACGACGTCTTGAAAGAGGCCCTATTGCAGTGCTACAACTTTACAGAGAAGGGCTACCGTAAACGCTTCCGTGAATGCCGGCCTAAGTCAGGCGAGACGCCAAAGCAGTTTGTGGAGCGCCTGTCGTCATATCTACACAAGTGGGTGGAGTTATCAGGCGAAAGGAAGTCTTACGACAGTCTCCATGACCTGATTGTGAAAGAACAATTTCTCAATGCCTGTCACAAGGACCTAGCGACCCACTTAGAAGAACAAAAGCTGCAGACGCTTAAAGATGTGACCGAGGCTGCTGAAAGATATCTCATCGCTCATGGGAAAACCCTGGGGCTACCCAGCGCGACGAAACATTTTCAGAAGACTGCAAACCATGGGAACCAGGTCCAAGGGAGCCAGACGAGCCAGAGACAGACGGACTCCACGCCTCCTCCCAGGGAAGGGCACTCAAGAGGCTGTTTTATCTGCAACGCTACAGACCACAGAGCTGCCAGCTGCCCTCAAAGCAGAAATAGCGGACAGCGAAGCAGTACGGACAACGCAGCGGCGGGCAACCGGCAGAGGCGGTTTTCCAATCAACGGCAAACCAGTAGATCTGACCATCAGGTGTGCGGCGGGAGCGTCATTCTTCCGAGTGAGACCGAGCGCACAGCTACCCCTGCGGACGTGCAAGAGTGCATGACCGATGGCCAACTTCTTCTTGCCAACGGAAAATCCATCCCCGTCGTCGCCAGCGCAGCTGTGACCGTCCAGAACATGCCTGTTTCCAAGGGACGCGTCGGAAATCATGAAGTGACTGTTCTAAGAGACTCTGGCTGCAGTGGGGTCATCGTCAGAGAAGACCTAATCGCTAAAGAACAGTTCACTGGCGATTCAAAATGGACACTTATGGCCGACAGCAAATGTGTGAGAGCGCCAGTTGCGAAAATTCATGTCAACACCCCTTTCTACATAGGCGAAGTCGAAGCGGTTTGCCTGAAGAAGCCGCTATACGATTTGATGATCGGGAATATCGACGGCGCGAGACGACCCGACGACCCCGATCCAGAGTGGAGTCCTGCCTCAATTCAACACGTCGAAGTTGTGGAGGAGGATCCATTGCCATTTCCCGATGGAGACCTTACAGAGCTGCTACGGGACAATGTGGTTACTCCGGCTCAGCCCTGCCGACCAGAGGTCGTCGGTGCCGTTACAACCAGGGCCCAGGCCAAGAGAGACAAGACGTCTACGCCACTGAAGGTCGCCGACAACTCTAAAGCTGCCATCATGGACAGAGATAAGCTGATCCAGCTCCAGGAAGCTGATAGCACTTTAAACAAGTACAGGAACCGCCAAGATCACGTGACCAAACGCAGTGGCACGGTCTATTTTGAGGTGAAGGCCAAGATCCTGTACCGAATCTTCCAGCACCCGAGGGTCAACGGAGGGAAACCACTACGTCAAGTCTTGGTACCGTTACCTCTAAGGCGCCAAGTGATGGAAGTAGCTCACGACTCTATCATGGGAGGTCACCTAGGCATCAGAAAGACGTCAGACAGAATCCAGGCGGTGTTCTACTGGCCAGGGCTTCATGCGGACGTCAGCCGTTTCTGCCGATCATGTGATATTTGCCAGAAGACCATACCTCGAGGAAGGGTCCCGAAAGTGCCTATGCAGAGGATGCCTCTGATCGACCGACCTTTCAAGAGGGTGGCCTTAGACTTAATCGGCGAAATAAGACCTCCGAGTGAAGAAGGTCATCGGTGGGTACTGACTTTAGTGGACTATGCGACTCGGTACCCAGAAGCAGTGCCACTGAAGAAGATTGACACTGAAACTGTAGCAGAGGCACTGGTGGACATGTTCAGTAGGCTTGGAGTGCCTGAAGAAATTCTGACAGACCTCGGGACGCAGTTCGTCTCTGACTGCATGAAGGAGGTCAACAGACTGCTGAGCATCCGGCATTTGACTACGACACCCTACCATCCGATGTGCAACGGGCTTGTCGAGAAGTTCAATGCTACGCTGAAGTCTACCCTGAAGAAACTGTGCAGCGAGCAGCCCAGACAATGGCATCGCTACATCAACGCCCTACTTTTCGCCTACAGAGAAGTACCGCAGGAGTCCACCGGCTTTTCTCCGTTCGAGCTGCTGTACGGAAGAACCATCCGAGGGCCGATGCACATCCTAAAAGAACTGTGGACGAAAGAAGTAGACACCCCAGAGGTGAAGAACAGCTACCAGTACGTGTTTGAGCTACGGGAGAAGCTGGAGCAGACTCTCGAGATAGCCAGAGAAAACCTGAAGAAATCCCAGGACTGTGGAAAGCACTACTATGACCGTAGGGCTGTGAACAGGAAGTTCAAACCTGGCAACAAAGTGCTGGTGCTGCTACCTACCGATCACAATAAGTTGCTGATGCAGTGGAAAGGCCCGTACGAAGTGGAGACCGTGGTGGGAATCAACGACTACAAGGTGAAGGTCGGCCAGCATTCCAAGATATACCACGCCAACCTCCTTAAGCTGTACGTGGAAAGGCCACCGGAGACTGTGCACGCAGCCACAGCAGCTGTGACCGACGACAGCTTTGACAGCGAAGAACTGTTGGAACTGGGAGACTTCCACAGCAAAGAAGGCATCGATGATGTTAAGCTAGGACCGAGCTTGACGGAAGGTCAAAAGTTGGAGCTCAAGGACCTTATGGGCGAGTTTCCCCACAACTTCAGCGATGTCCCTGGCTCTACAACTTTGGTCGAACACGAAGTCCACCTCACTTCGAATATCCCTGTTCGATCCAAGCCCTTCCCGATCCCT
Organism: Oncomelania hupensis; assembly: GCA_036898135.1. Lineage (NCBI taxonomy): Eukaryota > Metazoa > Mollusca > Gastropoda > Littorinimorpha > Pomatiopsidae > Oncomelania > Oncomelania hupensis. The sequence continues at coordinate 20,141,517 of CM072526.1, read as the reverse complement.
TTCAAGGCCCGTGAATCCTTGAAGAAAGACATCGATGAGATGCTGAAGATGGGCATCATTAGGGAGTCCAGTTCCCCTTACGCATCCCCTGTCGTGGTCGTGAAGAAGAAGGACGGGAGCAACCGAGTATGCATCGACTACAGGAAGGTTAATAAGATCACCGTCTTCGACCCTGAGCCGATGCCTACCGCAGCAGACCTCTTCCGCCAACTATCGGGGAGTAAAATCTTCTCAAAGATTGACCTCAGCAAGGGTTATTGGCAAGTCCCCGTGCGTCAACAGGACATACCAAAGACTGCCTTCATAACTCCTGATGGGACGTACGAGTGCCTAAGGATGCCCTTTGGCATGGTCAACAGCGGAGCTACCCTGAAGAGAGGAATGAGGAAGATGCTCAAAGGGATGGACAATGTCGTGTGTTACTGGGACGACCTGCTAGTCCACACTCGCACCTGGGAAGAGCATCTGCAGACCTTGAGGGAGCTGTTTCACCGTCTCACAGAAGCCAACTTGACCGTGAGACCCAGTAAGTGCATTCTGGGGACTGACAACGTAGACTTTATCGGCCATTCGCTGAAAGAAGGACAAAAGGGGCTTCTACTAGAAAACGTCACCAAGATTCTGAACGCTCCACGTCCCCAAACCAAGAAGCAGGTGCGATCTTTCCTGGGGTTGGCTGGATACTACAGGGAGTTTGTACCAAACTACTCCGCCATCACAGCACCCTTGTCGGACCTGGTGCGGAAAGGCTGTCCAAACCAAGTGCAGTGGGGACCGTCTCAGGAGAGGGCATACCAGACTGTGCGCGACCTCCTTTCGAAGGATCCGGTGCTACGACTGCCTGACACTTCCAAAGAATTCGTCTTAAGAACAGACGCAGCGGACGAAGGCATCGGCGCCATACTGATGCAAGAACACGAAGGGAAACTATTTCCGGTCAGTTACGCCAGCAAGAAGCTGTCCAGGGCTGAGAAAAATTACTCGACCATGGAGAAAGAGTGCCTTGCCATCATATGGGGAATCCGGAAGTTCGAACTGTACCTTCAAGGAGTGAAGTTCGTGCTACAGACTGATCACAAGCCGCTAACTTACTTGAACTCTGCCAAGTTTGTGAACAGTCGGATCATGAGATGGGCTATGTACTTGCAGAACTTTAACATGCGAGTAGAATCTATCAAAGGATCGGACAATGTTGGTGCGGACTTCCTCAGCAGAGTGTGTGAGTAAAGAACATTGACTGTGTGGATGAACTGTGAACATTGACAATATCCAGATAGACCTGAAGATGAAAACCATTGACTCTGTGTAGATAAGCTGAGCGCAATCACAGTATTCAGAAAGTCTTAAATTAGTTTTAATTCTGTACATTGTTTGTGCATTACGTTTCAACGTTGTTGAAAGAAATTGGGTAAATTTCTTCTTGAGTGGGGGGTTATGTTACGTTGAAACGCGTACGAAAGTACGACGAAAGCGCGCACGATAGATCTAATCGTTTCGTTTTGCAAAGTATTCAATAATGGTGTTTATTTACCTTTGATTTGAGTTTGCATTGTTGTTAGGAGAGGCTTTGTATAACGTTGATAATTTGCGTTAGTCGATATTATTTGAGAATCTTCTGGATATGCGTGTTTACTCTTGATAGAAACTTCCCGATACATGTCGAAGCAAGAGGTCGTTCTGGAAGATATAAAAATATGTATTGACGTAAGTCAGTGATGACGATCTTTTATTCGATTGGTGGCAGTACGTCATTTTCTACCATGTACGAAATCTTTCCGGAAAAGAGAGAGGTTATTTAATCGTGTGCAGAGTTGCTGTTGGGGGAGAGTAAAGTTGTTGATAGTGATTTGGAAAGTTGCTGTGAAAGTTGTTGAGTTGAGTTGAGAATTGTATGCAGTTGTTGATGTGTGCTGAATAAAAGTGGAAAACTTCATACGTCGACTTTGTGAATTGTATGCTGTTTGGACGGGCTGTGTGAATAAACGAATCTGAGTTACACCTTATCAGGACTTCAGCATCGGGGCTGAATCAAATACTGATAACGAAAAACACCATCATCGAACTGAGTGTAACAGAAGGTAAATGGCCTTTCTTACAAGAGACCCCTTTAACCTAGCCTCCTGGACAGATCCTTGTAACATTAACAGTGAGTTTTGTCCTACTTTAAAAAAAAAGAAGACTACAATACAAAACTATATCTATTACAAAGGTATAGTCAATTTTTAAATCAATAAATTCCGTAGTCCTTGCGCCTTTTAATAGCAACAGCAAGCTACGTATCTTTCCAACGCTAAACTTCTAATCTAGTAGATCGTAAAGCGTAGGCCTATTGGTGTAACGTTAAACAGGCAAAATCACTCCCTGTTAGAACAGAAAATGGAAAACTCCAATTTGAGCGGTTGGTTTGAGTAACGAAACCCACTGTATCATAATTGTTTTTATAACGAAACCCACTGTATCATACTAGTTTTTATAACGAAACCCACTGTATTGTAATTGTTTTTATAACGAAACCCACTGTATCATAATTGTTTTTATAACGAAACCCACTGTATCATAAATGTTTTTATAACGAAACCCACTGTATCATAATTGTTTTTATAACGAAACCCACTGTATCATAATTGTTTTCATAACGAAACCCACTGTATCATAAATGTTTTTATAACGAAAGCCACTGTATTATAATTGTTTTTATAACGAAACCCACTGTATCATAATTGTTTTTATAACGAAACCCACTGTATTATAATTGTTTTTATAACGAAACCCACTGTATCATAATTGTTTTTATAACGAAACCCACTGTATCATAATTGTTTTTATAATTGTTTTTATAACGAAACCCTCTGTATCATAATTGTTTTTATAACGAAACCCTTTGTGTCATAATTGTTTTTATAACGAAACCCACTGTATCATAATTGTTTTTATAACGAAACCCACTGTATCATAATTGTTTTTATAAGGAAACCCTCTGTATCATAATCGCTGTATATGTAATAGCAATGCTAATTATAGGCCAAAGCCACCCCCCCCCCCCAAATAAACAAAGCCTTGGAATTGAGGTCTCTCGATGACGGCCTACTAGCGCCCAAACCGAGAGTTGCCATTGGCGCTAGTAGGCCGCCATGCCTTTCAAGATTTGACACTCTTGCACTCACAGACTACGTTCATTACATTGAGCAACGCACTGAAATACTTATAGCACCAATAGTATAGTCAATGGTGTTATTGTGGGTTTTGTGCGTTGTTGTTGCTGTTGTTGTTTTGGGGGTGGGGTGAGGGGTACGGGTGGAAGTGGAAGGTATTTCTTGACTGACATTCTGTTTTTGTTTACTTTGATCGGAATATTTAAGGTTAAAAAAAAAAACACCAACATAAATACAATCTCAGTCAAGAAGTAGGGTACTTGCTGAAAATGGCCATTCCAGATTTTAGGAACGTGTACGATGTTATACAATGCTGTGCTATGCGATGCTATACTATGCTATGTTAGACGATGTGATACTATGTTAGCTATGCTATGTCACAAACAAGCCCCAGTAAAGCACACCCAGTGCTTACTCTTTTACCCTTCTAAATAAAATTAGTATCTTATTTTATCTGATGCTATGTTATTCTATGCTATGAGATGCTATGCTATACTTTAGAGGCGATGCGACGCTATGCTATACTTTAGAGGCGATGCGATACTATGCTATGCTTTAGAGGCGATGCGATGCTATGCTATGCTTTAGAGGCGATGCGATGCTATGCTATACTTTAGAGGCGATGCGACGCTATGCTATGCTTTAGAGGCGATGCGATGCTATGCTATGCTTTAGAGGCGATGCGATGCTATGCTATAATTTAGAGGCGATGCGATGCTATGCTATGCTTTAGAGGCGATGCGATGCTATGCTATAATTTAGAGGCGATGCGATGCTATGCTATGCTTTAGAGGCGATGCGATGCTATGCTATAATTTAGAGGCGATGCGATGCTATGCTATGCTTTAGAAGCGATGCTATGCTATGTTGTGCTGTGCTGTGCTATGCCATGCCATGCCATGCTATGCTATGCTATATTATACTATACTATACTATACTATACTATACTATACTATACTACACTATACTATACTATACTATACTATACTATACTATACTATACAGGGACGGAGGAAGGGGAGGGGGGAGGGGTTTGCACTGTGTGCACGTGCATCCCAAACCTCCTCCCATCCACCCCACAACAACAAAAACGAAGAAAAAACAAAAGAAAAGTGGAATTACAGCTTTTGACAATTGTTTGACGGACGCTGCCTGTCAAAGCTCAGTGGTTTGGCCATCCCAGAAATCGGACATTAGCGTATAAAAAGTGTTGGTGACCCTCATTCTCCCCAACCCCTTCCTACTGTGATGGTGGTCCACACCTGCTATACTATACAATAGTATTACTACTGTGATGGTGGGCCACACCTGCTATACTATACAATAGTATTACTACTGTGATGGTGGTCCACACCTGCTATACTATACAATAGTATTACTACTGTGATGGTGGGCCACACCTGCTATACTATACAATATTATTACTACTGTGATGGTGGTCCACACCTGCTATACTATACAATATTATTACTACTGTGATGGTGGTCCACACCTGCTATACTATACAATAGTATTACTACTGTGATGGTGGGCCACACCTGCTATACTATACAATATTATTACTACTGTGATGGTGGGCCACACCTGCTATACTATACAATAGTATTACTACTGTGATGGTGGTCCACACCTGCTATACTATACAATATTATTACTACTGTGATGGTGGTCCACAACTGCTATACTATACAATATTATTACTACTGTGATGGTAATCCACACCTGCTATACTATACAATATTATTATCACTGTGATGGTGGTCCACACCTGCTATACTATACAATAGTATTACTACTGTGATGGTAATCCACACCTGCTATGCTATACAATATTATTATCACTGTGATGGTGGTCCACACCTGCTATACTATACAATATTATTACTACTGTGATGGTGGTCCACACCTGCTATACTATACAATATTATTACTGCTGTAATGGTGGTCCACACCTGCTATACTATACAATATTATTACTACTGTGATGGTAATCCACACCTGCTATGCTATACAATATAATTATCACTGTGATGGTGGTCCACACCTGCTATACTATACAATATTATTACTGCTGTAATGGTGGTCCACACCTGCTATACTATACAATATTATTATCACTGTGATGGTGGTCCACACCTGCTATACTATACAATATTATTACTGCTGTAATGGTGGTCCACACCTGCTATACTATACAATATTATTACTACTGTGATGGTAATCCACACCTGCTATGCTATACAATATTATTATCACTGTGATGGTGGTCCACACCTGCTATACTATACAATATTATTACTACTGTGATGGTGGGCCACACCTGCTATACTATACAATATTATTATCACTGTGATGGTGGTCCACACCTGCTATACTATACAATATTATTACTACTGTAATGGTGGTTAACACCTGCTATACTATACAATATTATTATCACTGTGATGGTGGGCCACACCTGCTATACTATACAATATTATTACTACTGTGATGGTGGTCCACACCTGCTATACTATACAATATTATTACTGCTGTGATGGTGGTCCACACCTGCTATGCTATACAATATTATTACCACTGTGATGGTGGGCCACACCTGCTATACTATACAATATTATTATCACTGTGATGGTGGTCCACACCTGCTATGCTATACAATATTATTATCACTGTGATGGTGGTCCACACCTGCTATACTATACAATATTATTACTACTGTGATGGTGGTCCACACCTGCTATACTATACAATATTATTATCACTGTGATGGTGGTCCACACCTGCTATACTATACAATATTATTACTACTGTGATGGTGGTCCACACCTGCTATACTATACAATATTATTATCACTGTGATGGTGGTCCACACCTGCTATACTATACAATATTATTACTACTGTGATGGTGGTCCACACCTGCTATACTATACAATATTATTACTACTGTGATGGTGGTCCACACCTGCTATACTATACAATATTATTACTACTGTGATGGTGGTCCACACCTGCTATACTATACAATATTATTACTACTGTGATGGTGATCCACACCTGCTATACTATACAATATTATTACTACTGTGATGGTGGTCCACACCTGCTATACTATACAATATTATTACTACTGTGATGGTGGTCCGCACCTGCTATACTATACAATATTATTACTACTGTGATGGTGGTCCGCACCTGCTATACTATACAATATTATTACTACTGTGATGGTGGTCCGCACCTGCTATACTCTACAATATTATTCCTACTGTGATGGTGGTCCGCACCTGCTATACTCTACAATATTATTCCTACTGTGATGGTGATCCACACCTGCTATACTATACAATATTATTACTACTGTGATGGTGGTCCACACCTGCTATACTATACAATATTATTACTACTGTGATGGTGGTCCACACCTGCTATACTCTACAATATTATTCCTACTGTGATGGTGATCCACACCTGCTATACTATACAATATTATTACTACTGTGATGGTGTCCACACCTGCTATATACTATACAATATTATTACACTGTGATGGTGGTCCACACCTGCTATACTATACAATATTATTACTACTGTGATGGTGGTCCACACCTGCTATACTATACAATATTATTACTACTGTGATGGTGGTCCACACCTGCTATGCTATACAATATTATTACTACTGTGATGGTGAACACCTGCTATACTATACAATATTATTACTACTGTGATGGTGGGCCACACCTGCTATGCTATACAATATTATTACTACTGTGATGGTGGGCCACACCTGCTATATTATACAATATTATTACTACTGTGATGGTGGTCCACACCTGCTATACTATACAATATTATTACTACTGTGATGGTGGCCACACCTGCTATACTATACAATATTATTACTACTGTGATGGTGGACCACACCTGCTATACTATACAATATTATTACTACTGTGATGGTGGTCCACACCTGCTATACTATACAATATTATTACTACTGTGATGGTGGTCCACACCTGCTATACTATACAATATTATTACTACTGTGATGGTGGTCCGCACCTGCTATACTATACAATATTATTACTACTGTGATGGTGGTCCACACCTGCTATACTATACAATATTATTACTACTGTGATGGTGGTCCACACCTGCTATACTATACAATATTATTACTACTGTGATGGTGGTCCGCACCTGCTATACTCTACAATATTATTCCTACTGTGATGGTGATCCACACCTGCTATACTATACAATATTATTACTACTGTGATGGTGGTCCACACCTGCTATACTATACAATATTATTACTACTGTGATGGTGGTCCACACCTGCTATACTCTACAATATTATTCCTACTGTGATGGTGATCCACACCTGCTATACTATACAATATTATTACTACTGTGATGGTGATCCACACCTGCTATACTATACAATATTATTACTACTGTGATGGTGGTCCACACCTGCTATACTATACAATATTATTACTACTGTGATGGTGGTCCACACCTGCTATGCTATACAATATTATTACTACTGTGATGGTGATCCACACCTGCTATACTATACAATATTATTACTACTGTGATGGTGGGCCACACCTGCTATGCTATACAATATTATTACTACTGTGATGGTGGGTCACACCTGCTATACTATACAATATTATTACTACTGTGATGGTGGGCCACACCTGCTATACTATACAATATTATTACTACTGTGATGGTGGTCCACACCTGCTATACTATACAATATTATTACTACTGTGATGGTGGGCCACACCTGCTATACTATACAATATTATTACTACTGTGATGGTGGTCCACACCTGCTATATTATACAATATTATTACTACTGTGATGGTGGGTCACACCTGCTATACTATACAATATTATTACTACTGTGATGGTGGGCCACACCTGCTATACTATACAATATTATTACTACTGTGATGGTGGACCACACCTGCTATACTATACAATATTATTACTACTGTCATGGTGGTCCACACCTGCTATACTATACAATATTATTACTACTGTGATGTTGGACCACACCTGCTATACTATACAATATTATTACTACTGTGATGGTGGGCCACACCTGCTATATTATACAATATTATTACTACTGTGATGGTGGGTCACACCTGCTATACTATACAATATTATTACTACTGTCATGGTGGTCCACACCTGCTATGATATACAATATTATTACTACTGTGATGGTGGGCCACACCTGCTATACTATACAATATTATTATTACTGTGATGGTGGTCCACACCTGCTATACTATACAATATTATTACTACTGTGATGGTGGTCCACACCTGCTATACTATACAATATTATTACTACTGTGATGGTGGGCCACACCTGCTATGCTATACAATATTATTATCACTGTGATGGTGGTCCACACCTGCTATACTATACAATATTATTACTACTGTGATGGTGGTCCATACCTGCTATACTATACAATATTAGTACTACTGTGATGTTGGTCCACACCTGCTGTGGTCCACACCTGCTATACTATACAATATTATTACTACTGTGATGGTAATCCACACCTGCTATACTATACAATATTATTACTACTGTGATGGTTGTCCACACCTGCTATACTGTACAATATTATTACTATCGCGAATGTGACTTGAAGCTCGTAGAACCATACTTATTGTGTTACTATTGCGAGTAAAAGTGACTTTTCGCAGGTATTTTGGCAACAGTGTTTGGTCGCATGTTGAAATGACACAAGGTCGAGGACTTCTGTGGCTCAAACTACCTGTCAAAACATAGTGTTGATTGCGTGCGTGCTCGCTAAACAACAGTCATTTATCAACTTAATTTTGGTCTATATGTTTGCGGTTTACAGTATATGGAGTCAGGAGCCGAACAGCAACGGCGTTGTTGATGATGATGACGATGAGGAGGAGGAGGAGGAGGACGAAGAGGAGGGAAGTACGAGGGGGAAAAAGAGGAGGAGGAGGAGGAGCAAGAGGAGGAATACAATTACTCTGTTGCTGCTGCTGCTGATGATGCTGATGATACAATTTTAAAAAAGTATTAAGACGACTTTGACGATGACGATTCCGATGATAATGGTGAGGCATCAAACGATTATAACGAGGACGAATACTTCAACCAAGAAAATGTGAAACATCGCACATAGACCTGGCACTTTCCGCATGAAACAGTCCCCTGTATCTTGAACTGAGATAAGGTAGATTAGTATGTACTTTATTATTACTCGCACCATTAAGGCTATAGACTTTTTTCACATCCAGAATCTGGCGCCTGTGGCAACCACGTGCATATCACATCTCATCAGCCAATGAAGTGCGTGCCTTTGTAGAAGAGAGAGCTTTAAGCTCAGCTCGGGAACTATTGTTTTTGGCTTTGTCCGCCCGTCCGGCGTCCACCCAGTGTCCGGCGTCCATCCATCCGGAGGTGACTTTGCGCACTTTTCTCTTAAACTAATAGACGGATTTCTTTTAAACTTGGCATTTAATTATGAAATAGTCAACCCTACCAGATGACACAAAAAAGTAATGCATATCGTGTGACGTCATCATAGCAACGTTATACTTTGTGGCGTTGTTGTTTTTTTTTTTTTAAATCCTATTTTCTTCCAGACTACCAGAAGGATTTAGTTTAGGTTTGTACTAACTTAGACTTCCCCTGTGCCCACAAGGTAAAACCAAATTTGCAGCAAATCGAGTGACCTAATCATCGTGACGTGATTTTTAAAAGATTATTGTCTAAAATACAAGATGTGTGTGTGTGTGGGTGGGTGTGTGTGTGGGGGGGGGTGTTTGTGTGTGTGAGAGATAGAGAGAGCACGCGAGGGAACTCTGCACCAGTTAGTGGTCCAGCACTTGTTATTATGGTTGGTGTAAGTTTTTCTAACACTTAATGAAATTTTAACCTCACGGGTTTATTTACCAATCCCGCAAAAGTGCAAAACATGCCTACGTTGATGTAATCACACTGCTCTGCTTAAAGGAACCCCCTTTGACCACACCGCCTCAACAGATTCTTTTAACATTCACTGTTGGTTTTTGCAAATTAAGCTTACCAAAAAATAAGCAAAAAAGTCTTTTCAAAGTATACTAATTTTTATCATAAATAAATTACGTGGTTTTCTGTGCCTATTATAACAGCAACAGCCGCTGGTTAACGTTAGCCAGCCAACATTCTAGAACTAAAAATAGCAGCTACCAAAGCCAGTAAGAGACAGGACCTGTAAAAACAATTGCTCGTAAGGTTTTTGGGGTCAGGTTGATAAAATGGACCCTACCCTACCCCAGACACCACGTTGTTCTTTCAGAAATAGGGTCAAAGGTCACAGAGTTGTACCGTTAAAAACAGGGGAAATAACTCCCTGTCCGAACTAAAATTGAAAATTCAAACTTGGGCGATTACCGAAAGACCTCTGAATCATTGTTTAATGTAATAAAGCCCGTTCTCGCCAAATGTAACAAAAGTCTTTGAAGTGGGGCCTTTGAACCAAGACTGGCCGAGGAGACTTTTATTACCTGGCCTCTTTACTAAGTGGAGGCTCGTAAGAGTCCGCTGGACCTAAAGCAATAATCATGTAAAGTAATGTACTAAGTGGAGAGGATGACGTAGGCTACGAAAGCTTCGACTGAGTTTCAGTTACGCGGTGTGTCAAGCAACGCATTGTAAAGCTTTTTAAAAAGATGTATAGTTTGCACCTGTTGTACAGCACATCTAATATCTCTGACACCCATAGGTCTATTTTTATATGAATGTCCTATTTTGATTCCGTTATGATTAAGCTGAAAAGCACACACACACACACACACACACACGCACACCCACCCACCCACACACACACACACCCACACACACATACACACACACACACACACACACACACACACACACACACACACACACACACACACGCAATCTATTTGAAGTAGTCAAGAATCCGTTGACAGGAATGAAAGATCTAATGAATGAATGAAAATTTATTCAGCGCATAAACATTTCCACACAAAAAGCAGGATCACAACGCTGAGGACAAATTGTTCAACCAAAAATGGAACACTTAATACAAGGTGAGCTAAAATGACACATCACGCATTCTCTCTCTCTCTCTCTCTCTCTCTCTCTCTCTCTCTCTCTCTCTCTCTCTCTCTCTCTCTCTCTCTCTCTCTCTCTCCCCTCTCACACACACATACACACACACACGTATGCTTACGCAGTACACACAACCTTTCTTTCTCAAAGTGTTAACAATCCAGTTCACCAATAAATCTACTATATACTCCATCAAAACAATGAAACAGAAGAGGGTGGGGAATGTAAGATGGCTTAAAATGATTTTAACAACAACAAAACAACAACGATAACAAAACTTATAACACACTATTTTTATGCAAAACATGTTGTTGTATAATTATATATTGCTCGTATCATTAAGTCTATATGCCGGCAGTTTGTAAACTTGTATAGTAATGTCGCCTTCATTGGTAAAAGGTTAATTATTTGTTTGATTTGGTTATTATGAGGGTGCCGTAGAGGGAGAGGGGAGGGGGAAAGGGGAAGGAGGGTGGGGGGAGAATGTCCATACGTGAGAATGGCTGTGTAGTCTAAAATCACGTATACATGTCAGCAGACGCTAACATATATTATTGAATAAACCACTTGCCGTATCGGGCTGCTAACAAGCTTATGGTGGCATTCGTCCCGAAAGGGGCTCCGATGACTCCACTTTGAGTGTCAGGGGCTATTTTGATGGCATGCGCCAACGCACACCATTATTATGCTTGAATAGATCTCTGACACTCAGCTAGCGGCAAGTTATTGAACCAGGCCCGGACTTAGGGGGGGGGGGGGTTACAGGGGTTACGTAACCCCCCCCCCATGGCCTGACTATGTACCCCTTTTTTTTTCTTTTTTTTTGGGAGGGGTGGGGGGGGGGGGGGGGGGCTACGTTACAATCATAAGTAAATCCGGGGAGAAATTTCAACCCTCTCCCCTAGGCACTATAAAAAGATAAATCCTCTTCCACTCTACTCAATTTCAACCACTGATTCTTTTATCACAAGTAACTACATTCTGTTACCTGAGACACTGTGCTTCCCATAGCTGGAGTCTCTGCATTGTAAAAGCATGCGGCTTGCCTGCAGTGAAGAACATGATGGGAGCACTGAGGGAACTGTCACTGTTTTTCTCAAACTCTCCAAAGAGACAAAGAAAACTTGAAGATACCATCGAATCATCTCAGCCTGACACGACAAAAACAAAGTTTGTTGATCTGTGCAGAACAAGATGGGTAGAAAAACATGAAGCACTGGAGGTTTATACATCTCTCTTTCTGGTTGTTCACGACTGTTTGGGACAAATGTGTGAAGACAGTGACAATTGGGACAGTGAGACACTGACCAAGGCAACTGGCTTTCTCCACACCTTGAGCAGCAGTGCTTTCCTCGTTGCATTCGTTGTCGTCCGCAATTGTTTGCGTTACTTAAAACCCTTGACAGTGAAGCTGCAGAAAAGGACAAAAGATGTTGTCGATGCCTACAGGGAAATCAAAGCGGTCAGTAACTGCATGTCTTCTATTAGAAGAGATGTCGACACAGCGTTCGTTGCCTGGTTCGGTGAAGTCAGCAAAATGGCGAATGCTTTGACAACTGATGTTATTGTTCCTCGTCAAGCATCCCGACAGACTCTCCGTGACAACCAACCTGCGGCCACTCCAGAAGAATATTTCAAGATTAGCATTGCCATTCCTTTCTTGGAACACCTGTCAATCGAATTGGACTCGAGGTTCAAAAATGCTGACCTAGCAGTTGATGGTCTCTGTCTGGTGCCAAGCACTTTAATAGACAACCAGGATGGTTTCATGCAGGTTCCAGAAGGGGTGAAGACACTGGCAATGTTGTGGGAGTCTGATCTACCAGACAACGCTACCCTTGATGCAGAATACCAAAGGTGGGTTTGCAAATGGCGAAGTGCTGCTGAGAATGCGACAGCTATCATCCCATCCACGGCATCAGAAGCACTGAAACATCGTGTGACAGGGATTTTTATCCCAACCTGTTCATCATGCTAAAGAACCTTTGCACCCTGCCTGTCACTACTGCCGAGTGTGAGCGTTCAAACAGTCAGTTGCGCAACCTGAAAAACTACCTGCGCTCTACAATGGGGCAACATAGACTCAATGGACTTGCTTTACTGAAAGTGCACAGGGATGTTGATATTGACTTCAAAGAGGCAGTGAACTGTTTTGCCAGAAGATACAATTCACAAAATGGTACTAATGCCGAGGAACCTAGTGCAGCAAGACTGAAAGTGAAAGCAGGGCGGTGATGTTCATAAATTACAAGGTAAAGCTTTATACTGTTAACGATCAACAAAATGTAGTGAATAATAATAGTATACAAAACATCTCTGCTGATAAATAAATGTTCGTGTGTGTTTTTTTGTTGTTGTTTTTTTAAGGGACGGGCAGATGATTATTTTTGTACCCCAGAGTTTGTCATTTCAATTTGTTTAAAAAGCTCAAAGTCCCAGACCATCATAAATGGCTTTTTCAAGGTTCAGATTGCACCAGATTGCACCATTTTGCATCCTTGAAAAAACAAATTTACGGGGGGGCATGCCCCCGGACCCCCCTAGAAGGCTCGGCCCTTCGCGCCTTCGCTGAATCTGTAACCCCCCCCCTCAACTTTCCCAGGTCCGGCCCTGTGAACTGCCTATTGATGATGATGATGATGATGATGATGATGATGATGATGATAAAGAGGAGAAGGCACCCATTGCACATAGCTACGATCGAAAGAAAGTATACTCCAGGCACGCGCTGCGCAGCAGTCCAAAGTATGTCCCTTGTCCCTTGAAGGGATACTTTGGCGAGGTTAGCAGCCTGCTCAGTTACACTGTCGCTCAAAGACTAGAAACGGAAAAGTAAGACGAATTAGGTCACGCTGTATTTGTTTCTAGGTCAACTGTCTTTTACGAACCGTTTCAGAATCTTTTCGAACCGTTTATTGACGCCGGATAGTGTCCTCACTTGGTTTCATACAATTTAAGAATCCAAGAAGGCAAATGGGTTTTTGGGACGGAAAAAGAGCATTTTTGTAGAGAAAAGGGTTAGGGCAAGGGCTAGGGATAGATCTACAACTAATCCTTACCCGAACCCTTGTAGCAATATTCCGCTCTTTCCGTCACTTTTAAACAGTACTCTGCGGTTCGCATCCGCGGCTAGCACCCCTTGGGGTCATGAGCAATCTTGCCACTGTAGATTGTTCAAACCTATAAAGGGAACAGTGAAAGCCACAGTTGAAAACCTGTCTTTCCTTTATAGGCAAGACAGATTCACTGCGGCAACAGTACCCCCGTTGGAGTGCCGGGGGTTTTCAGTATAAATAGTATCCCCACTTTATGGAAATTTAGTGCTTTAAATTCCCACTGTCGCTGTCTTCCTCATTTACTCTTTCCTATTCTTGCTCTGTCCTTCACTCTGCTATACTATCTTCTTCTTCGCTAGATCAATGACCTACCTTTTTTCTTGAAAACTCTTCCTGGACAAGACTCCTTGTTTGTGTATGAGGTCTGTTGGATCAGCTTGGGAGTGTTGGACGCTTTCTGCCGGGTGGTCACTAGGGCTTCCTATGAATGTACTATTTAGCACTATAGGCATTTTATATGTATGTGTTTGGTTGATGATTTATAATGATGTTTGTATTCTATTTTGTTTTTGTAACCGGGGTGTTCGCGTAGTTGAGGTCAACCCTCAGCCGTCCCCCGCGTGGGATGTCTTTATTGTAAAGTGACTGGCCGGTGGAGGGCATTCAATTTTCCCACTGGGGTTGTTTCAGCAGATCTTTTATGCGGATCGGGGGTTGTCCGGTCCTGATTTGGCTCGGAAGAGTCCGCTGGACCTAAAGCAACAATAAATCAATCAATCAATCCGCGGCTAGCAGCAAGCCCAAAGTATACTTTGAAGGGACTGAGGGAATAGGCTACTTTCACCTGCTGCTAGCGGGAGTTTTGGCGATACTTTCTACCGATCGCAGCAATGTGTATTACCTCGAGAAGGAGGGTGGTGGTGGTGGTGATGATGATGATGATGATGATGATGATGATGATGATGATGATGATGATATGGTGTTGGCTCGTATAACGCGATCCTCCACATAAGGTAGACATGCTCATTCATATTGATGTAACCGTACGTTTTGACGATAATCGCACGTGTTGCGTCTCTGCCTTTTTACATGTAGACCTCAGGCCGACTAGGCCTACTATTGTAACACTTTTAACGCCAGTAAACTAACATCAAGCATTCCTTTCTGCATGTACATGCAGTACGTTGAACTTGGTTTAACAACAACAACTACTACTACAAAAAGCACGCCAAACCTGCTTTCATACATGTAACGCACTGCCTAACCCGCTATAACATCACGTTGATGCCGCTGATGGAACCCAATGCTTCGTGGAAATAGTCACGGTGCTTTAAAGTAGTGAAATGCTCGGCTGATTGTTGAATGCCAAATGCCAATCATTGAAAGCTGGGGAGCGCAGTTGGCCCAGTGGTGTACGCAAATGTCAGTCCATAACACTGCAGCCTGTACAGCGGTTCAAACCCCGTTGACGGCCTGGAGACTTGAGACATTGCGCCCTTACACCTTCGGATGAGAGGGAAAACTGAGGTCTAGTCTGTGCACACGCACATCCTTCGTATGGACTTTAAAGATCCGGACGCTCATGTCACTGACGCTTGAGTGCCGGCCACACAAATACACCCAGCACGCGCTATGTATCTTCTCCTCAATCCCTGTCGCACAGTCGTCTGGGCGTCAGACCATGCGGCCAGAGTTGCAAGTGAGCGCCTCATCCTGTATCGGCCAGCACTTTTGAGCCGCTGTTGAGTTGGGAAAAGCGCTATATAAAAACGATGAAATAAATAAATTAAATAGACCCTGTGGAATATAGACATACTCCCGAACTTAATTATGAATCGTGAATTCCACTGCTGATTGTTGAATGCCAAAAAACCCAACAATTCTGGCTTTAGGTGGCCTATTAAATCTTCATGAACCAACCGACCACCGATATCAAATGGATTTATTTGAGAGGTATGGACTGAATACACTGAAAGCTACGTGCGTTCTTGCTCCGTATGACGTAAATGACGCACGGTTTTAACATCGTAAAGCTGCGGTTAATCTTAATGAACTTGAAGTTGATTTGAAGTGGATTTCTCTGAAAGGAGTGGAGTGAATAACCTATAAACGTTATGTGCATTTAGCGGAGTTCCCCGATCACAATGAGGCGCCCATATCCCAAAGTGAGAGATGCCGAACACGAGTAGCGTCTCTATTGGTGTCTCCGTCTGTCTGTTTGTCTAGATATCTTTAATTTATTCATTAGTTCTTATATAGCGCTTTTACAGCTCAAGAGCTGCTCAAGGCGCTGGGCAATAGTGCTAGGATCTAACTCCAGCCGCTCGAGGCGCCCGCTTGCAGCCTTTGGGCGCATAGCCTGACGACCAGATGACTGAGAAAAATCCTGGGCGACCGGTGATGGGGGTAGAAAAGGCCTAATCTTCAAAGTCCATGCCATAAAAAAATCTATCTATCTATCTATCTATCTATCTATCTATCTATCTATCTATCTATCTATCTATCTATCTATCTATCTATCTATCTATCTATCTATCTATCTATCTATCTATCTATCTATCTATCTATCTATCTATCTATCTATCTATCTATCTATCTATCTATCTATCTATCTATCTATCTATCTATCTATCTATCTATCTATCTATCTATCTATCTATCTATCTATCTATCTATCTATCTATCTATCTATCTATCTATCTATCTATCTATCTATCTATCTATCTATCTATCTATCTATCTATCTATCTATCTATCTATCTATCTATCTATCTATCTATCTATCTATCTATCTATCTATCTATCTATCTATCTATCTATCTCCCACTGTCGCTGTCTTCCTCATTTGCTCTTTCCCATTCCTGATCAGTCCTATCACTCTGCTATACTATCTTCTTCTTCGCTAGATCAATGACCTACCTTTTTTCTTGAAAACTCTTCCTGGACAAGACTCCTTGTTTGTGTATGAGGTCTGTTGGATCAGCTTGGGAGTGTTGGACGCTTTCTGCCGGGTGGTCACTAGGGCTTCCTATGATGTTAGTATTTAGCAATGTAGGCATTTTATATGTATGTGTTTTGTTGATAATTTATAATGATGTTTGTATTCTATTTTGTTTTTGTAACCGGGGGTTCGCGTAGTTGAGGTAAACCCTCAGCCGTCCCCTGCGTGGGATGTCTTTATTGTAAAGTGACTGGCCGGTGGAGGGCATTCAATTTTCCCACTAGGGTTGTTTCAGCAGATCTTTTATGCGGATCGGGGGTTGTCCGGTCCTGATTTGGCTCGGAAGAGTCCGCTGGACCTAAAGCAACAATAAATCAATCAATCAATCAATCAATCAATCAATCTATCTATCTATCTATCTATCTATCTATCTATCTATCTATCTATCTATCTATCTATCTATCTATCTATCTATCTATCTATCTATCTATCTATCTATCTATCTATCTATCTATCTATCTATCTATCTATCTATCTATCTATCTATCTATCTATCTATCTATCTATCTATCTATCTATCTATCTATCTATCTATCTATCTATCTATCTATCTATCTATCTATCTATCTATCTATCTATCTACAGTTAGATTTGATTTCTGTTTTTGGATTGTTGAGACTTATACGTAATTTCCTGCAAAAAGTACCCGAAACAAACTTCTTTCACCAAACTACCAACTCATCAAATAACAGCCATATCACCTGCAGAGAATGAGAGAGCGAGAGAGAGAGAGAGAGAGAGAGAGTGTGTGTGTGTATGTGTGTGTGTGTGTGCGTATGTGTGTGTGTGCGGGTGTGTGTACACCTTTCCTAACAACGTTCAATTATTATTATTGAAGGTTATTGAACGTTGGTTATTGACTGTTTATCCTGCTCGGCCCTCAACCTTACGTGTGATTTGAGTTTTGGTCCGCTGACCGATCGAGTCTGAAAAGGCAAAAATCGTCGGTGCGTCAGACCATTACTGTCTCAGCTCTGTTCCGACAAGAATGGTCGTATCTGGCGCCGACAACATGGCGACCTTGATGTTGAATTTTTCCTGAAAAAAATAAAAGACAAATATGTTTAAAAAAAAAAAATAAAAAAATAAAAAACAACAACCAGTGTAATAAACAAGGATGTTCAAACGATTCAGGACAGAGAATACACGCCAAGCTGTCACAACTGTGCCATGTTATTTAATGTATGCCTTCCAATGTGAAATCAGCCAACCCTGATTCTGGTTCGAAAAAACGACAAAGAAAAAAAACACCAACTATCAACAACACACACACAACTTCACAGATTTGCTTTAACCGGTTCAGGTATGCCAATACGAATGGTTCTAATGAGACCTCTCAGTGAAGTGGATATCGTTGTATCTACCCACTCTCTACACTCTACACTCCTATCTAGCGAACGTTAGCGCAGCAGATCTCCTCCTTTAAGGACAGGCAGACTCCTTATTTGTGGTATACATCAGGGCTTAGTGTTGGTCGCACATTTTCTCATTTAAAAACTTGCCCAAACAACTTATGTTTTGACTCACATTCATATTCACTCACCCACCGCCACCCCTGCCCACTGCCCCCCACCCCCCACCCCATCCAAAAAGAAGAAAGTCTATATTTTTGCAAATCTGTGCGAAATGTGTCCTAAATTAGTCCAACTATGACATGTTAATAAAAATTGTGTCCATCGGTCCGTCTGTGTGTGCGTCGGTCCGTCTGTCTGTCCGCCATCTGTGCAAAACTTGCAAGTGGATTAATATCTAAGAACCTATTTCAACTATCACAACTAAACTTCTTAAAATGGTGTATACTTATGAGACCTTATAAAGGATCAGTGAATTAATGACTTCACCTCAAGATCAAGGTCACAGGGTCAACAATTATTAGTTGTTTTTTTAATGACAATTGTTCACACAGTTTACTCTTTGTTTTCTAGGTTATTAGTATTGAACTTATGATTCTTTGATGCATAATAGATATCAACGACCATGGACTATGAGATATATAATCCAGACTTGTTAAATTTAGAGATGATAGATTAATCTGGTATACATGTTCCCTTTTTGCTTTGATCTTGAAGGTCAAGGTAATTTTAGGCCTCGCAAAAACATACAAAATTAGGTCATTGTACAGTGGAATGGCTATTTATTTAACCCATAGTATGCAACAATATTGGGTTATTTGATCAGACATGCATGAAGTCACATGAAGATCAAGGTCATCCCAAGGTCACCGTTGTTTTGGGCATAATACAACTTTTGCTGTAGTTTATTTGATTTGGAGCCGGTCATCTCAAAGTCGGGGTGTCGGATAGCGCAGTGGTTGGAGCACTCGCTACTGTGTCGCAAGTTAAGCGGTTAGCACTTGGATGGGTGACCGCAAAACGTGAAGCGACAAATAACAACGCCCCCAGTTGAGGGGGAAGGTAAAGCAGCGAGGGAGAGAGATGGGCATCACCCTCATTACGCTGGCCCAAGATAAGTGTGATCTCCAACATCACGCTCCCCTACGGCCACAAGGCTATGGGACTACCTTTAGCTTTTTACCTTTACCATCTCAAAGTCATGATAGAAAGATCAAAGTCGGTATTACTTTGAATTTTAATGCCACGTATCATTTTGTTTTTCTGGGCACTCATTTTCATGTTAAATATTGTGAGTTCTTAAAGGAACATGTGAGTCATATTTAGTTTGTCCTTCTAGTTAGATTTCTGCAAATCTGTGCGAAATAAATCTTAAATAGTCTAATAATAATAATGATATCCAAAGAAATATCGGTCTGTCCATCCCACAGGCGCTTGTACCTTGACTTGCGAATGCCTATGCCTGTGACGTGTCTTTTGTGTGTCCAGATACAAGTCTGTGGTGCATCCCCTCTGTGCAAACACTGTAACCTAGTTGATTACGCTAAACCTATGTCTTTGTACTGTAACCTGGCTAATTACACGAAACCTATTTTTGACTCACATGTATAACAATGTGAGTCTATGAACCCAAAACTCAAGTGTCTCGATTTGTGCAAATTTGCGCGATATAGTCTGAAATAGTCAGTCCAAAAATGAAATCCAAACAAATGCTTGTCCGTCCGTCTGTCACTCCCGTTGGGGTGCCGGGAGTTTCAGTATAAATAGTATCCCCACTTTCTGGAAATTTAGTGCTTTAAATTCCCACTGTCGCTGTCTTTCTCATTTGCTCTTTCTCATTCCTGCTCTGTTTTATCAATCTGCTATACTATCTTCTTCTTCGCTAGACCAGTCACCTACCTTTTTTCTTGAAAACTCTTCCGGGACAAGACTCCTTATTTGTGTGTGAGGTCTGTTGGATAAGCTTGGGAATATTGGACGCTTTCTGCCAGTTGGTCACTAGGGCTTGATATGGTGTTATTATTTATCAATGTAGGCATTTTATATATATGTGTTTTGTTGATATTTTGTAATGATTGTATTCTATTTTGTTTTTGTAAATGGGCGTTCGATAAATTAGTGTATAGCCTCAACGTCCCCTGCGTGGGATGTCTTTATTATAAAGTGACTGGCTGGTGGAGTGCCTTCAGTTTTACCACTAGAGTTGTTTCAGCAGATCTTTTATGCGGATCAGGGGTTGTCTGGTCCTGATTTGGCTCGGAAGAGTCCGCTGGACCTAAAGCAATAATCATGTCATGTAATGTAATGTCTGTCTGTTTTATACCTGGTAGGTTGTATTTAGAGCTACGAGTGGTCGAAATGTATCAGTGATTGAATTACTTACAGTCAAGTTCACAGTGTCAACAATGTTAGTCAAATATGACAATTAATAGTACACTTTTTTGCTCTTGTTTTCATGTGTGAACACAAATGTAGTTTAAAGATTTGCAAATATATAACTATATCTGGAAAAAAACACCATTTGAAATTATTTCCATATTGTTCTTGTTGCTTCTAGCATTTATTCATTGTTCAAAGTTACAGTACTTGACCTGTAAATTTAGATCGCCTGTTGATTTTGTTTCATCTGAATAAAAGAGGAAATGTATGTCAATTGTTTGATGATGTGTTTATACAGAAACAAAATAACACAAACCAGATCAATTGTATGACAGCGCAGACACTAACATGCTGACTCGGGCACTGAATACTTATGCTTGTTTGTTGTTTGTAATGTAATGGTGGTGGTGAATCTACATATGTTGTCATTCAAGCACGACAAACATATTAAAGTAAATCACAACCTTTTACTTTCAGAATTTTACTTCCACTGTATCCTGTATTCCCACAAACAATTTACATACTGTAAAACCTCCAATGTCTGTCTCTCCAGTATACCTCGCCTATTGTGTGACCTGTATTTATGACTGATAAGTTTACTTATAATATGAATTACACCTTTGTAATGGAGCGATCCTTTCCGACTGGTTTATAGAGTATAGGCTAAATTGAACAAACAAACAAAAACAACAAAATAAACAAAGGAAAAAAGATACTACAGATTCGTTTACAATTCGTTAATAAAAGTTTGAAATAGTTTGCTTTTGAATGAGTGGCATGTGTGCCTTGCCTCTCTGTTTCCGTTGTAATGTAATCCCTTTAATATAAAATTCTCTCTTGAAATAATTTACTTTTGATCTGAACAAGTGGTATGTGTGCTTTGTCTCTCTGTTTAATTTATCATACCCTTCTATTATAAGATCACATTTGGAGTGCATTTTGCAAGATCACATATTGGAGGTTCCAATGTAATAGATAAAGCACATTAACAACAATTTGATAATATGAAACAACCGCTATGCAACATTATGAACAAAAGTAAAACATTGACGCAAAATAACTAACCAACAGCAATAACAATCCTCACAGAACATTGTGTTAGAAGAGACTAATAATAATTAATCATATCAATCTGCGGGGGAAGAATGATGCTATGATATGTTCAGATAGGTAGAAAAATTAACGGTTTAAAAGTCACATCTGCTCGGTGTTTATTTTCAAATTACATGTACATACACTATATAATGCTGCTATGCTTATTTATCATTTATATATAATTTAATTACCAAAAAAAAACCATCTTACATAATGAGTATTGCAACAGATAATTTTCATAATTGGAAACACTGTAACGTACTTGTGAGGTAGTTCCTGTTGACCTCATGAATATTCATGCAGTTATACCTCACAACATAAGCACAAGGCTCCCATTTTCAAAGTAACCGGTTTGGCCTCATTCTTGATGAAAAACATTCGTCACTGCTCGGCAATTATGTTAAAACTGCCCAAAGTCAGCATAACCTAATATTACGTGAAATATGCTATGTAGTGTATGTACCCCACAACGATGCTAAAAATGTGCCTACCACACAACGTTGGGTAGGTAGGCATGTGTGTGTGTATGTGTGTGTGTGTGTGTGTGTTCCTCCCGTCTGTAAGCTGTGTTTTGTGTTTTTGTGGTGATTTCCGCAAAATGTGCACTGCAAGCAGCTTCTTGTGACCAACCTCCCATCCCACTGTGGATCGGAGTTTGTCTAGACAGTGTGAACCAGACTTCGTTTTCAGTTTGCTCTTAGGTTTGGTTTTATTGAGAGCAGACATGACCTATCCTGATCATCCGAGGCCTTCAGAGCTCGATCCAATATTCCACCTCTTAACTTCCAATGCTTCAATAGGCCTTTCGGCGCTTTCGGGCTATTACAAAGGTTATGCAGGCAGACAACCGGCCCGAAAGCGACGTTGACTCCAACATGAGTGTCAATGTTGAGGGCATACTCCTACGCACAACCTCCGTTTGACACTCAGGTCGCTTGTTAAGTGTGTTGAGGACATACTCCTACGCACAGCCTACGTTTGACACTCAGGTCGCCTGTTAAGTGTGTTGAGGGCATACATTACGCACAACCTACGGCTGACACTCAGGTCGCATGCCTGTTAAATGAAAACTGGCCTATGGGTTTGCCGTCGCTTACAAAATAATTAAATAATAAAAGTAATAATAAAGCTTATTTATAGAGCGCAATTTCCTGATCTACGCTAAGGCACACTGCTCTTTACAGTAAAACCATTTCAAACGTTTGATTACATCCCTGAGCCAACTTCGCTCCCCATTTGCCAGTTCTGTACACTCATCAAGACCAAAATGATGACCAACAACACCAATAGCCTCAACACTGACATCAAAGTCCAAGGCCAATCCCTCAACACAGTGCATAGCTTCAAATATTTAGGAGCCATTGTATCAGACAATGGGTCCCGACAGGAAGTCCTCTCCAGGATCGAACAAACAACTGCTGCCCTGACAAGGTTGAAGCCCATTTGGAAAGACAGGACCATCAGTCTACATTCCAAAGTAAGACTGCTGCGCTCCCTTGTCATCTCCATCTTCCTATATGCTTGCGAAGCATGGACCCTCACAGCAGATCTACAACGAAGAATACAAAGCATGGAGATGAGGTGCTACAGAAGACTTCTGGGCATTTCCTACACCCAACACATCACCAACGACGAAGTCCGACAGACCATCACACAAGCCATTCGACAACATGATTACCTGCTCATAGTGGTAAAGAAACGGAAACTCCGATGGTATGGCCACGTCACCATATCATCAGGCCTTGCAAAGACCATTCTGCAAGGCACAGTGCAAGGAGGTAAAAGAAGAGGGAGACCGAAAAAGAGGTGGGAGGACAACTTTCGAGAATGGACTGGTTTTACACTGAGCGAAGCCATCAGGGCTGCTGAGGACAGAGAAACTAAGATGGAGTATGCTGGTTAAACGATCATCTGTGGTGCCCCTACGACCTCCGGGTTACGGGACAGGATAGGATAGGTTAGGTACACTCATCGTCTTTGGTTTCTATATTTCTTTCCACTTTTAACAGTGAACTGAGAAAGTTTGAACTAGTTAGAACGTGAGAAAAATAATACGGGCTTTATTATAGTTCTTTTTTTTCTTTTTTTTAGGAAAAAGGATGAACTCGCGCACATAAGTTGAAAGTGTCTAAAGCTAACAGTACGCTATATTCAAAGAAGAGGTTTCCCATTTAAGAATTGTGAAAGGTCTGGCAACTGTAGACAATCCTTGTACAAACACACACACACACACACACACACACACACACACCCCGACATAGACATACATACACAGACAGACACACACACACATTAAACAAACACACACACACATCAAACACACACACACACACACCCACGCACACACACATGTTGCATCGTGACAAAGAGTTTTATGATGTTATTCTAAATCTGTCTTCTGACACTTTCTTCATACATTCCTTTTTTTTATTTGGCCTCTTTTCCCACCTTACCCAACCATCACAACCCCTCCCCCCTCTCTTCCTGTGCGTTGGTTAACACTATAACACCACCATCATCACAACCACAATCTCTTTTGGTCAATTTCCGTTTTTTTAACATGTGTGTGTGTGTGTGTGCGCGCGCGCACGTGTGGGCGTGTGATGCTTACATGTTGATTATTAATTCACTAGTGTGTGCAAGAATTCATTGTCTATATAATATCTTGGTTTGGAAAATATTCCATTTAGAAAGTGACTCTTCGTGGCCATGCTTTGTTTTGTCATATTATTGTATCGAACGAGGAAGAATTTCAATGCAGACCGGCAAAACAAGCTGGTAAGTTTATCCCTGACAAAACTACAAAAGATAACCACAGACCCGAGCGGTATCGGAGATGACTCTAAAGACCGTCAAGTCGCGAGGAGACTACAATGAATGGCGAACGTACCTGAGTCATGGCAAAGTTTACTGTTTACTGTTTACTGTTTAGACCAGGAGGTCATGGCGAGAGAGGCGAGGGATCTACGGCCGAAACCCGAGTGTGACCACGGAGGCCGAATGGGGACATCGGCGAGAGATCTACTAACCATAGCCGCGGACAGCCATCTTCGATGTGCGACGTCGTACTGGACCACGATCTCGAAATGACTAGTGATTAGGCAGCAATACGGACAATGGTTTCACCGCAAGACTTCGTGATGCAAGCGTGTGAATATTCAAAGACAATTATGACATTTATGTTGCATAAAACATTGCCGAAGAAATGGCCAACATTCGAGAAAAGAGACAAAATGTTACATTCGATTGATGTTGGTGTTTTTCTATCAGTAGTTGATTCAGCCCCAATGCTGAAGTCCTGATAAGGTGTAACTCGGATTCGTTTATCCACGCAACCCGTTCAATCAGCCACAAGGCACAGAGTCGTCGTATGAAGTTTTCAAACTTTATTCAGCGTTCATCAACAACTGCATACAATCACCTTTTCACTCTCTTCAACTTTTATAACAACACACACAGAGCATCGAATATATAGTTTTTCTCTACTCCAGAACACGGTGGAACGATCGAGTATGACGCAATTGTAACCAATCACAAATAAATTCGTCATCACTGTCTTACGTCATACAACATTCTTCTCAGTCCAAGAATTTTCTCAGCTGTCTACATTTATCGCGAAGTTTCGATCGACAGTAAACAAGCAAATCTAGAGAATTCTCCAATAATATCGACCAACAAAAATTATCAACTTTACACAACGTTTCTTCTAACAACAATGCAAACTCAAATCAAAGGTAAATACACTCTATTATTGAATACTTTGCAAAGCGAAACGATTAGATATATCTTGCGCGTTTCAGACATACTATCCTTCGCGTTTCAACGTAACAAATAATAATAATAATAATAATAATAATAATAATAATAATAATAATAATAATAATAATAATAATAATGGATGCTATATACGCGCCTTTCCCCAAATCAATCAGGCTCAAAGCGCGGTGATCTTTACCAACATACCTGTCTCATCCACCCTCACACATACACAACAAGTTCAAATCCATCACTCAAATAGGTGGTGTAAAAACAGGGAGATCGCTATTGGTAGACGGAAAGAAAATCGAATTATTATTTTTGAAATTTTTATATTGACTGCGTCCAGTACCATTATTGAAGGGAGGGAGGAAGCCGGAATGCCCGGAGAAAACCCTCAGTAGTCTCGTACCTAAGTCACATACGTTCGCCCCTTGCGGGAATCGAACCCGCGACCTTCGGCATAGGAAACCGGCCACGAAGCCACCCCATCATCAGATTACAGGAACACACACACACACGCACACACACACACACACACGCGCACACACACACACACACTAAAAAAATCTCACTTTTGACATCATCACCCACTCCGCTCTCCCTTACCCCTCAAGGAAAAAAATATATGTGTGGTGTGTGTGTGTGTGTTGTGTGTGTGGTGTGTGTGTGTGTGTGTGTGTGTGTGTGGGTGGGTGGGTGTTTGTGTGTGTGTGATAGCCAGACAAAAAACTGAAGAAGTCCCAGGTGTAAACAGGAAGTTCAATCCTGGCAACAAAGTGCTGGTGCTGCTACTTACCGATCACAATAAATTGCTGATTTAGTGGAAAGGCCCATACGAAGTGGTGGCCGTGGTGGGAAACAACGACTACAAGGTGAAGGTCGGTCAGGATTCCAAAATATACTACGCCAACCTCCTTTAGATGTAAGTGGAAAGGCCATCAGAGACTGTAAACGCAGCAACAGCAGCTGAGATTGACGACAGCTTTGACAGCGAGGAACTGTTGGAACTTGTAGACTGCCATAAAAGAAGGCATCGATGACGTTAAGCCTGACGGAAGGTCAAAAGATGGAGCTCAAGATTCTTATGGGAGAGTTTCCCTTTAGTTTCAGTGATGTCCCAGGCTCTACGACTTTGGTCGAACAAGAAGTTTACTTTGCTTCAAACATTCCTGTTCGATCCAAACCCTTCCCAATCCATTTCCAAACCCGCGAATTCTTGAAGAAAGACATCGATGTTGTGGTCGGGAAGAAGGACGGGAGCAACGGAATATGCATCGATTTCAGGAAGGTTAACAAGATCAGCGTCTTCGACCCTGAGCCGATGCCTACTGCAGCAGACCTGTTCCGTCCATTATCGGGGAGTAAACTCTTATCCCTCCCTCTTCTTTTGCCTTCTTGCACCGTGCCTTGCAGGATGGTCTTTGCAAGGCCTGAAGCTGTGGTGACTGGCCATACCATCATCATACGGTGTGTCTTGGGCAAGAAAGACCTCGCAGGGTCCAATCCTCTCCAGGTTGTTGCCACAGCCGAAATCCACTTAGCACAGTGTGGCTCGCCTTGGCTCCCAGCACGTGGTCGTTGAACCTGTAGTAACGTGAGGTTCCTCCGTCCTGGCCAGTGACTTCTGTGTAGAAGACTTTGGGTCAGTGATGCCGTGCTGATGTCATCCCTGTTAGTCGCCTCTTACGACACTCCGGGAAACGTTGGGTCTATTATATTCGGTGCCCAGACAGAAAAAGAGGTGGGAGGACAACATTCGAGAATGGACTGGCTTGATACTGAGCGAAGCCATGAGGGTTGCTGAGGACAGAGAAAGATGGAGTACGCTGGTTATACGATCATCTGTGGTGTCCCAACGACCTTCGAGTTACGGGATAGGATAGGATAGGATATGAAAATCTTCTCAGCAAAGGTTATTGGCAAGTTCCCGTGCGTCAACAGGAAATACCAAAGACTGTTTTTATAACTCCTGATGGGACGTGCGAGTGCCTGAGGATGCCGTTTGGCATGGTCAACAGCGGAGCTACCCTGAAGAGGGGAATGAGGAAGATGCTCAAAAGGATGGACAACGTCGTATGTTACTGGGACGACCTGCTAGTCATTACCCAGACCTGGAAGGAGCATCTGATGACCTTGAAGGAGCCGTTTCACTGTCTTATAGAAGTTAACCTGACCGTGAAACCCAGCAAGTGCATTCTGGGAACTGACAACGTCGACTTCATCGGACATTCGATAGAAGAAGGAAGCAATATAGGGTGCACTGATTCCAGGAAAGTCTACTAGGTAACTGTTTTTGACCTTGAGCCGATGACAACCGTAACGGACGAGGGCATTGGTTCCGTGCGGATGAAAAAACATTGACAGTATCCAGACAGATTGAAATAAGTTTATGGACTTTGTGCATCGCGTCTCAATGTTGTTAACAGAAATTAAGTAAATTCTACTTGTGTAGGGGGTAATGTTACGATTGAGACGCGCACGATAGATCGATCATTTTGTTTTGCAAAGCATGCAGTGATACCGTGTATTTACTTTTGATTTCATTTTGCGCTGTTGCTAGAAGAAGCTTTGTATAATGTTGCTAATTTTCGTCGGTCCACATTGTTGAGACTTTTCTAGACTAACCTTTTTATTATCGACCGAAGCTTCTGGTAATAATTAAGTGATTCTTCTAACCTAAAGAAGGTTATATGACGTAAGACAGTGCGTAGTTCCGGTGACGAGTTTTATTTTGATTGGGTGTTATTGCGTCATTCTGGAATGTTCGAACTTGTTCACGATTGCAGAGAGTATAAGTATCAGAGTAAGTAAGAGAGTATATAAGTAATGCACTGTCTGATTGTAATGATGATTTTTGTAGTGATTTTCGGAAAGCGATCTTTTATGCAGTTGTTGATGTTTGCTGAATAAAGTTGGAAACCTTTATACGACCACTCCTGCGTTGTTGCTGAGTGAACAGGTTGCGTGGATAAACCAATTCGAGTTACACATATCAAGATTCAAGCCTGAGGGCTGAATCAACTATTGATAAATACCGTGTAACAGTACCAATGACACGAGGACAGTTCGTCCAGTTCACGTCAACATGGTGCCCCAACAACCTCTGAGTTACGGGATAGGATAAGATATGATAGGATCCAAAAGAAGAAGAAGAACAACAACAACAAAAACAACAAGTAGTAGTAGTAGTAGTAGTAGTAGTAGTAGTAGTAGTAGTAGTAGTAGTAGTAGTAGTAGGCCTATACCTGCCTGGCAAGACCACAGGGGCATTAGCCAAATAGAATGGATCCGCGATAGCAGAAAGAAAGTGGATCCTCGATCGCGCAGCGGTAGCCTACAAGACCAATCCTTGGCAAACTGGTAGGCCTATAGAGGTTGTCACTGAAGCTCCGCGATTGATCTTCATTGCCTAACCCAAACTGACACAATAGCACTTCCAAAGATGCATTGCCAACAACCAGGACAGTTTCCGGCAGTTGGTGCATTCTATCACACATCACGTAGCTGAGACTCCATCGCGAAGTAACCTACCTCTTCTCACTAAGGAGTTAGAGAGTCAAACGCATGCCCCGGCATCTCTCAGCACTATAATCTGTGAACCTAGCTGAAAGAAAACAGCAGGAATGAGTAGTCAATAACAAAAGCATAAATAATATATATGTATATTTTTTTTAAAAACAAACACACTGTTATTGTCCAAAAACTTGGAAAACCATCTTCCGACAAGTGTGCATCTCTAGGCCAATACTTACTGCACACACAAACTAAAATTACATAGATCTATCTATCTATCTATCTATCTATCTATCTATCTATCTATCTATCTATCTATCTATCTATCTATCTATCTATCTATCTATCTATCTATCTATCTATCTATCTATCTATCTATCTATCTATCTATCTGTCTGTCTGTCTGTCTGTCTGTCTGTCTGTCTGTCTGTCTGTCTGTCTGTCTGTCTGTCTGTCTGTCTGTCTATCTCTCTCTCTCTCTCTCTCTCTCTCTCTATCTATCTATCTATCTATCTATCTATCTATCTATCTATCTATCTATCTATCTATCTATCTATCTATACATACATACATACATACATACATACATACATACATATATACATATCTAGAGAGACTACTACTATATATTATTTGTGCATTTAGCTTTAAACGGAAATTAGGCCTACTATTAGGTCTAACACAAAGTTAGAAATCATTAGTCATACAAGATGTATTGCACAGCAATATCAGAAGAGGTTAGGTTTTTTTTTTTTTTTTAAATTTATTTTTTTTTTTTACGAAGCAGAATCTTCAGGCAGAAAAGAAACAGTTTCCGGCAGAAAAGAAAACGTTTCCGGCAGATGTACATTCGTAAAGCACGCATGCAGTAAATCATAGGTCTACGCTAATAGGTTGCGCTCTAGAGATGATACGAGCAAAGACTAAAGTTAGAAATTATTAGTCATACAAGATGTATTGTACAGCAACATCAGAAGAGGTTAGTTTTTTTTTTACGAACCAGAATCTTCCGGTAGAAAAGAAACAGTTTCCGGGGTAACATCGCAGCTTGACCGCGTATCGTATTACGGCCTGGCGCCTTTGCGCATGCGCCAGATCAAGTCGCGCTTGCCTTTTTACAATGTTGTTAGGCGTCGTAACCCTAACCCTAACCCCTAACCCTTTCCCTAACTCTAACCCTAATCTTTACTAAGACTACGATAGTACTGTGCGCATGAGTCGAATTTTGTAATGCGTCGACCAATCAGAATGCTCCCAGTCGCTCCCAGTCTAAATAAGATACTCGGCCGTTTGACGATGTCACACCGGGACATATGGCAGTGTTCAGTGGCAGAAGGATGACAACTGGCATGTAAAATGCATACACTTGCCACCACAGTACGCGTGCCTTCAAAAACATGGCAGACAAGTTTCGGACAATGAGTGTACAACTTTGAATTATGCCTCAATTCCGATAGTATCGTTTTCACAACGAGAATCAACGGGTGGAACAACTTCTGCAACGTGGACGCGAGTAGCGGCCGAATGGACATTTTAACCATCGAGCATAATTAGAAAACCTTTCTATCGGTATTATTACTGCCGATGAGTCTGTTCACGCACTCATTTCATTGCCCGAACTTTAAAGATCCTAACACTCATGTCCTAGCCAGCTACACAAATACACCCAGCAAACGCTATAGGTCCCTCGATCCTTTCCCCTCCATGCCTGGTCTCCTAGGATGGTGCTCAGTTGTCTGGGGTTCAGACGTGGCGCCTAGAGCAGACAGTGGGCGCCTCGGGCGGCTTGAATGAAATTAGATCCTATATTGACCAGCGCCTTGAGCTGGACAAAATACGCTTTATAAGATTAGGAATCCTAAATTATTATTATTATTATTATTATTATTATTATTATTATTATTATTATTATTATTATTATTATTATTATTATTATTATTATATTTTTTTTACTTATTAACTTATATATATATATTTTTTTTAAATTTTTGTTTTGGTACTAATACCGTAAAATACGTTATTACATGGGATGGAAAACGGCGAACATCGATCAGTGATTCCTTCCATCAGCGCTGTGGAAGAATGGTGAAGGGAACTAGAACGCATATGTACTATTTTACGGTCATGTTACTTTGAAGAAATTGGTCGCCGTTGATCTGCGCCTGATTGTTGGTACGTGCAATTCAACCTTTAACGTGTCTGGAGGTCAGAGAGTGCGCGCTTTGAATTTGATGGGGTTGGGTGGGGTGAGGAAGTGCGCTCGAGCAGACTGAGGAAATGTCGTCTGCTGCACTCTGCTTAACTTACCGTGACCCTCGAAGGCTTTCAAGCCCTCGGCGCACCCTCAACAAATGAGCCAAACACTAGCAAGAAGGGGTCCAAAGTTCAAGTTTCCAGCCCATCCCTTCCCGGAGAGATCGCACACTGACAGTTCAGTTCAGTTCAGTGGATAGATTTACGTCCCCGGACACAGTGCGTATAGGGGACAAACCACACACTGACACAAAGTCACGGACCTTTATTACTTTTATTACTATTATTAGCACAAAGCACTGACCTATATAATGTAGTATCCATGGCACAAAGTGCTTCGGAGGGAAGTATCGTCGTTACGTATACTGGAATCCAATGGCGTACGAACAGGGTCAAACGCGCGATGAAAAGTATCGATGCAAAACATCGATACTTTTCTCATAACGATCCATCCGTTTAGGAAAGTATCGCTACTTTTCTCAAAAGGATCGCACATTTTTCAAATGGAACGCCAATTGCGAAAGTATCGATGCTTTCTGAAAAGTATTGATGCTTTGCATCGATACTTTAGCTCGAGCAGTTTCATCGCGCAGTTCCGAAGTTTACCGAGGCGAAACACACTGTTTCTGCAAAACTGAAATCGGTCAAGCTAATGAAATAATATACATATGCAAACAACTCACCGTTCAACCCTACCTAACCCTACAACAGGTCTCTCTTCAAGTTCTCTCATTCGATCGTCGATATAATTTCAATCGCATCCATCTTCCCGCCTCAACGGCTCAAGTAACGCAAAACGAAAGGAAAGCAAGCAGATTGGCGAGATTAGCTGTTTTGTGTTCCGCTTTAGTTCCGATCAAGGACTACTAAAATTTAGTAGTCCTTGGTTCCGTTCAAACTTTTGGGAAATTTGCATACTGTGTATTCGGAAGAACTCGGAAATGCGCGATGAAAAGGATCGATCCTTTCGTAACGGAGCGATGCAAAGTAGCTGCAAAGCATCGATACTTTTCATCGCGCGTTTGACCCTGTTCGTACGCCATAGAATCCTACCTACTCCATTGGGTGTGGATCAATGCCATTTTAATTAGTCTCCCTCTTCTTCTGCCTCTAAGCACCGTGCCTTGCATGATGATCTTTGCAAGGCATGATGCTCTGGTGATGTGGCCATACCGTCGGAGTTTCAGTTTCCTCACCACTGTGAGCATGTCATCGTGTTGTCCAATGGCTTGTATGATTGTCTGTCGGATTTCGTTGTTGGTTATGTGCTGGGTCTAGGAAATGCCCCTTAAGTCTTCTATAGCACCTCATCTCCATGCTTTGTATTCTTCGTTGAAGATCTGCTGTGAGGGTCCATGTTTCGCAAGCGTATAGGAAGATGGAGATGACAAGGGAGCGCAGCAGCCTTACTTTGGAATGTAGACTGATGGTCCTGTCTTTCCAAATGGGCTTCAACCTTGTCATGGCAGCAGTTGTTGTGCAATCCTGGAGAGGACTTCCTGTCGGGACCCATTGTCAATGCAGTGTTTATGTACGCGTAATTGGGCCTACATAAATACACTGTAATGTTCCACAGCACGTAATTTCTAACACAAGCAGATGTTTCCTTAATTAACTGAGGAACCATTTAAAGCACCAAACTGACGCTCTTGATCACGCAGTAGGGTTATCATTAAAGATATTATCATGTTGTTGTTAGTTCCAGAGCTGTAGCTATTTTTTTTAAACTTTGTCCATTCGTCCGGCGTCCGTCCGTCCAAATACAATATTTGCGCACTTCTGCAGCTCTGTGGGTTCGGGCAAATAGAATAGACCCAACGTTTCCCGGCGTGTCGTAAGAGGCGACTAACAGGGGTGATGTTAGCACGGCATCACTGGGCGAAAGTCTTCTACACAGAAGTCACCGGCCAGGGCGGAGGAACCTCACGTTACTACAGGTTCAACGACCACGTGCTCAGGGCCAAGGCGAGCCACACTGTATTCGTGGATTTCGGCTGTGGCCAACAGCCTGGAGAGGATTGGGCCCTGCCAGGTCTTTTTTGCCCAAGACACAACACATGATGAGGCTACCCACTAATTCCATGCCGGATCGGTCGTCGCCCGGCTACACAAGGACAGCGCCTTCCGTTGGCCACCAGGACGGAGGTGAAAAGTATGCTACTGATGGACAAATTAGCAAGATCCGCACGAGAAACAACATCGTCATAGGGACCTGGAATGTCAGGACCCTAACTGCGGAAGGAAAATTAGAAGAACTGGCCCACGAGCTGGACCACTATCGATGGAACATTCTAGGTATCAGCGAACTGCGCTGGAAAGGCCTAGGTGAAACAACGACTGACAAAGGCCACAAGCTCTATTTCAGCGGTAGAGATGACAGGCACGAACACGGCGTTGGATTCTTGGTCCACAAGAACATTCTAGCCACTGTCATGGGTTGCCGCCCAGTCTCCAGTAGACTCATTACCATCCGTCTGAGAGCAACCCCTTTCAACATTACCATCATCCAGGCCTATGCCCCAACATCAGACTATGAAGACAGCGAAGTGGAGGATTTTTATGAAAATATACAGGCGGTCCTTGACCAGGTGCCGAAGAAGGACATAGTCATAGTGCAAGGCGACTGGAATGCCAAGGTTGGCCAAGATGCGCACCACAACTGGGGAGACACATGCGGACCCCACTGCAACAACGAGACAAATGACAGGGGTCTGAGGCTATTGGAGTTTGCCAGATACAACAATCTGGTACTGGCAAACACGCTTGGTCTCCACAAAAAATCCAGACGATGGACATGGCACAGTCCCGGCGGGGAACATCACAACCAGATCGACTACATCATGGTCAAGAAACGCTTCAGATCAAGCATCAACATTGGCAGGACACGCACTTTTCCAGGAGCAGACATTGGAAGTGACCACGATCTCGTGATGATGTCTTTCCGGCTCCATTTGAAGAGAGTAAATACAGCAAAGTGCACTAGGCTGAAGTTCGACCTGGACAAACTGCAAGACCCGGAGGTGGCAAAAATATTTCAGGCCACAATTGGAGGGAAATTTGCACCACTGCTTATTTTGGGGGCAGGCGAAGTAGATGTCAACACCATGACCAATACCTTCAACTCAGCTGTAACAGATGCCGCCACTGAGATCCTTGGCAAGCACCGACCAAAGAAGAAGCCGTGGATCACACCTGAACTTTTGGATCTGTGTGATAAACGAAGAGAGTTAAAAAAGAAAAAGAACACCTCACAGGGAGCTGATGTCTACCGAAAAATCAACAATGACATCCGAAAAGGCATGCGCACAGCAAAGGAGAACTGGATAGAAGATCAATGCCAGGAAATAGAGAACAATCTGAACAAGAACAACAGCAAGAAGGCCTACCAGACTGTGAAGCGGCTGACAAGTGTTAAACAGCCCAAAGTCTCCACTATCCAAAGCAAGTCTGGCATTTGCCTTACAGAAGAACAAGAAGTCTTGGACAGATGGACAGAGTACTGCTCTGACCTTTACAACCATACACCAAATGGAGACCCATCAGTTCTAGCATGTCCCGAGAGCAGAGAAGAAGAAGAAATCCTCCCAATTCTCCGGGAAGAAGTTGAGGCAGCAGTGCAATCGCTGAAGAAAGGGAAGTCAGCGGGAGTGGACAACATACCAGCGGAACTGCTACAAGCAGGAGGAGAAGCGATGACTGATGCTCTCACCATTATCTGTAACAAGATCTGGCAGAGTGGGGAATGGCCTACACCATGGACCCAGTCGCTTGTCATCACTCTTCCCAAAAAAGGTAACCTTCAGGAGTGTGAAAATTACCGCACCATCAGCCTCATCAGCCATCCCAGCAAGGTCCTCCTGAAAATAATACTCAACAGGTTGAAACCACAAGCTGAACAAATCATAGCTGAAGAACAAGCAGGATTCATGGCAGGGCGAAGTACCACTGAACAGATTTTCAACCTCAGAATAATCTGTGAGAAATACCTACAGCACCAACAACATCTATATCATGTGTTCATAGACTTCAAGAAGGCATTTGACCGAGTCTGGCATGCAGCTCT
This sequence comes from Oncomelania hupensis, assembly GCA_036898135.1. Lineage (NCBI taxonomy): Eukaryota > Metazoa > Mollusca > Gastropoda > Littorinimorpha > Pomatiopsidae > Oncomelania > Oncomelania hupensis. The sequence continues at coordinate 20,105,754 of CM072526.1, read as the reverse complement.
ATGGGCAACCATGAAAGTGTACAACATCTGCCCTAAAATTATAGAAGTCATCAAAAGCCTGTATGACAAGGCTACCAGTGCAGTCCTCCATAACAGCGTCATCGGGAACTGGTTCAGAACAACAATCGGTGTGCGTCAAGGATGCCTACTCTCTCCAACACTCTTCAACATCTTCCTAGAGCGCATCATGTCAGATGCTCTTGCAGATCACGAAGGCACAGTCAGCATAGGGGGCAGAGCAATCTCCAATCTTCGTTTTGCGGATGATATTGATGGATTGGCTGGAGAGGAACAAGAACTTGAACAGCTTGTACAGAGGCTTGACACCACCTCCAGAGCTTATGGAATGGAAATAAGTGCAGAGAAGACCAAAATGATGACCAACAACACCAATGGCATCAACACGGACATCAAAGTACAAGGCCAATCCCTCAACACAGTGCACAGCTTCAAATATTTAGGAGCCATTGTGTCAGACAATGGGTCTCGACAGGAAGTCCTCTCCAGGATCGCACAAACAACTGCTGCCCTGACAAGGTTGAAGCCCATTTGGAAAGACAGAACCATCAGTCTACATTCCAAAGTAAGACTGCTGCGCTCTCTGGTCATCTCCATCTTCCTATATGCTTGCGAAGCATGGACCCTCACAGCAGATCTCCAACGAAGAATACAAAGCATGGAGATGAGGTGCTACAGAAGACTTCTGTGCATTTCCTATACCCAACACATCACCAACGTTGAAGTCCGACAGACCATCACACAAGCCATTGGACAACACGATGACCTGCTCACAGTGGTGAAGAAACGGAAACTCCGATGGTATGGCCACGTCACCAGATCATCAGGCCTTGCAAAGACCATTCTGCAAGGCACAGTGCAAGGAGGTAGAAGAAGGGGGAGACCGAAAAAGAGGTGGGAGGACAACATTCGAGAATGGACTGGTTTGACACTGAGCGAAGCCATGAGGGCTGCTGAGGACAGAGAAAGATGGAGTATGTTGGTTAAGCGATCATCTGTGGTGCCCCTACGACCTTCGGGTTATGGGACAGGATAGGATAGGACGCACTTTTCTCGGAAACTAATGGATGGATTTTTTTAAAACTTGGTATTTAGTTAGGAACTAGCGAACCATACCAGATCACCAAAAAAAAAAATAAAAAAAAAATGTTCATATCTGGTGAAGTCATCGTGGTAACGTCATAATTTACTGTTTTCTAATCCTATTTTATCTCAAACTACTGAAAGGAATTGGTTCAAATTTGATATGTAGGTACTCAGTCTTCACTTGGGCCTCCAAGTTAAAACCAAACTTATGCACATCGAGTGACGCAAATCCTCGTGACGTCGTTTTTATTGTTAGTTGTTGATGTTGATGATGACGATGATGACGAGGAGGAGGAAGATGGTGATGATTGATGATGATGATAATGATGATGATGATGATGACGCCGATGATGACGACGACGACGACGACGATGATGATGATGATGATGATGATGATGATGATGATGATGATGATGGTGATGAGGGTGATAATGATGATGATTATGATGCTGCTGCTGCTGCTGCTAATGATGATGATGATGATGATGACGCCCATGCCGTAAGGTAGTCTTGTACTCACACAACTTAACAAAGACATGTTGTTGCTGTTGCGGTTGTTGTTGCTGCTGCTGTTGTGTATGATGATGATGATGATGATGATGTTGACGATGACGACGACGACGACGATGATGATGATGATGATGATGATGATGATGATGATGATGATGATGATGATGATGATGATGATGACGATGATCCACTCCACTCCAAGCCAAATTATTACACTTCAACTCAATTGAACCCTTCAGTGGATCTTGAAATCTGATCTCAATCTGACCAGATTCAAACTAAAATGCCATTTAAACAACAAAACTTATTAGGACAACGAGTTAAACGGTTGAAGGAGGTCGTAGGGGCACCACAGATGCTCGTTTAACCAGCGTACTCCATCTTTCTAAACACACCAGACTTAAAGATTCTCACATCGTAATTACAGCGCATCTTTTGAAGAAGTAGGCCTACGTGCTTTCTCTCGTCGATTGCGGGGGTTAAAACTGATGGCAATGGCCTTCTAATATTGATTATTAATGGTGTTCAAAATAAATTGTGCCACGAATGCATGTGCAGATATGTATTACCTGGTTCACTGTAGTCCGAGTATCTAAGGCTGCTGTATGAGAAATACGTTACAGTACGCCAGCTCAGTTTGGGGTCAGTGGAATGATGGAATAATTATGGCGATGATAAGAGCTGAATCGTGATTACATAAAAAAAAATAAAAAACTATTTTTCACAGATAATTCAGACAGTGGCCAACATCATTCCATCCGTACTTTCCACTCTTGCTTCTTTAAAATACAGCCGAGTCACAACAGCGACACGATTATTTATTTATTAATTAAGGTAAAAGGTAAAAATAGCCTTGTGGCCGTAGGGGAGCATGATGTTGGAGATCACACTTATCTTGGGCCAGCGTAATGAGGGTGATGCCCATCTCTCTCCCTCGCTGCTTTACCTTCCCCACCCTTAAGAGAGTAGGTACTCAGTCACAGTTGAGTCAACTGGGGGCGTTGTTATTTGTCGCTTCACGTTTTGCGGTCACCCATCCAAGTGCTAACCGCACTGGACGGTGCTTAACTTGCGACACAGTAGCGAGTGCTCCAACCACTGCGCTATCCGACACCCCATTATGTAATTAATTAATTAATTAATTTATTTATTTATTTATTTATTTATTTATTTATTTGTTTTATTATTGTTTTAGTTTAACGTCTAAACCTATGCGATATTAGACAAACACGAAAATTAACATTTTTGAAAATGGCTGATTTTTAGCTATGTGTACTGGAAATACTGTGTCTGGAAATACGATTCAATTGCTTTCTATCTTGTTTTTAAATTATAATTTTCGTATGCGTATACACTCCAGCCATGTGGCATAAATTTAATTGAACCTGTTTGTAGCCTGTCTGGCTGGGTCAGCGATGGCGGACGTGCTTTTTCTCATTGACTAGATGTTTAAAATGATTGCGTCATCATGCATTTTATTTTTTATTTTATTTATTTCTTTAATCGTTCTTACAAAGCGCTTTTCCAGCTCAAGAGCAGCTCAAGGCGCTGGCCGATGCAGGATCTAACTCAAGCCGCCCGACGCGCCCACTTGCAGGCGTTGGGCGCACAGTCTGACGCCCAGAAGACTGAGCACAATCCTGGGAGACCGGGATGGGGGAGAGAGGACCTAGTGTCTGCTGGGGGTACTTGTGTAGCCGGCACTCGCCTGTCTAGGACATGAGGTCAGGATCTTTATTTAACGTCCGTACATTAAGAGAAACTAATTTTTAATTTTTTAATTCAAAGGTGGGCACAAGCTAAGGTGGAATGAAATAATTTATGTCACTCTGAACCGAATAATAATCGTAGCCGTTGTTGTCACCATCGACATGATGATGATGATCATTATCATCATCTTTTTTTTGAGGTAATGCGCATGGCTACCAGCGCTTTCAAGATACAGTTGAAAGTACCGCTGAGTAGCGTGAACAGGATATATCGTAATATCGCCAAGATAATAACTTGAGTCCGCTATGAGCGGACGAGGGTACTTGCGAAATCACGGGAAAAGCGCAATTTGACTGCAGTGAACTCATGAAAATAGAAAAATGTAAGTTTCGTCTGCTCTAGGGGACGAATTAAAGCAAACTGTATTAGTTTCTAGGTCAACTGTCTTTTACGAACCGTTTGAAAATGTTTTTGAACCGTTT